>JAKRSK010005135.1:170000-182500 GCA_029891615.1 Natrix natrix natrix | reverse complement strand
AAAAATGCTACTGGTTCGCAGAACCGCTAGTAAAAAATGCTACTGGTTCGCAGAACCGCTAGTAAAAAATGCTACTGGTTCGCAGAACCGCTAGTAAAAAATGCTACTGGTTCGCAGAACCGCTAGTAAAAAATGCTACTGGTTCGCAGAACCGCTAGTAAAAAATGCTACTGGTTCGCAGAACCGCTAGTAAAAAATGCTACTGGTTCGCAGAACCGCTAGTAAAACATGCTACTGGTTCGCAGAACCGCTAGTAAAAAATGCTACTGGTTCGCAGAACCGCTAGTAAAACATGCTACTGGTTCGCAGAACCGCTAGTAAAAAATGCTACTGGTTCGCAGAACCGCTAGTAAAAAATGCTACTGGTTCGCAGAACCGCTAGTAAAAAATGCTACTGGTTCGCAGAACCGCTAGTAAAAAATGCTACTGGTTCGCAGAACCGCTAGTAAAAAATGCTACTGGTTCGCAGAACCGCTAGTAAAAAATGCTACTGGTTCGCAGAACCGCTAGTAAAAATGCTACTGGTTCGCAGAACTGCTAGTAAAAATGCTACTGGTTCGCAGAACCGCTAGTAAAACATGCTACTGGTTCGCAGAACCGCTAGTAAAAAATGCTACTGGTTCGCAGAACCGCTAGTAAAAAATGCTACTGGTTCGCAGAACCGCTAGTAAAAAATGCTACTGGTTCGCAGAACCGGTACTAAAAAATACTTTAAAAAAAGTTTTTTTTAAAAAAAGAAAAGATTTGACGGTCGCACAGCTGGTCTTCAGAACTTTTTTTTTAAAAAAGTTTTAAGCATTTTGTTTTTACTATAGGTTCTCCAGAAAAACAGGGGTGGGGGGTGGGGTCCCAGCAAAAACGGAGGGGGTGGTGGATGGTGCTGAGAAAGAAAGAGAGAGGCGGGGGGAGAGAGAGAGAGAATTTTCTGACAGTGAGAACAATCCACCCATGGAAGAGAAGTTGCCTTCAGAGATTGTGGGAGCTTCATCCCCAGAGGCTTTCAAGAAGAGACTGGACTGTCCTCGGTCGGAAATGATGGAGGGTCTCCTGCTCGGTTGAGGGGGGCGGGGGGTGTTGGACTAGATGACCTCCAAGGCCCCTTCCAACTCTGTTCATCTGTTCATCTGTAATCAGACTAGAAGATCTCCAAGGTCCTTTCCAATTTGACCCTTCTGTTATTATGAATTGGTGTGTAAGAAATGTGCAAGAGTCGACCTCTTGGCTGTGGGCAGAGTCAGCCTGCCACACAGCATTCTAACCACTAGGTCACCTAGTGAGATTGGAGTCTAAAAAGATTCTTGTCAGCACAGTGGAGTGCGACTTATGTCCCTGGGATTTTGGGTCCCTTTAAAATAGCCGCATCCTAAAAGACGCGGATGCTTTCATGAGCTGCGGACGGCTTTGCACAGACTCAGTGAGAAAGAAAGCAACTTCTAATATAGCACAAAAGGTTCTTATTGTTTCTAATTCTATCTCTATTTCAATCGTTGTTCGCTTCCCGTTATTCAGGATGGTGCTTATCAGTGCTCTGTGCTTAGAGCTCAAAGCATTGTTAGAGACCCCACACACTTCACAGCTGAGTTCCTCTTCCTCCTCCTCCTTTCTATGGAGAGTCTCCGTTGTCCAGCTCATGGTTGTCCCAAAGGAGCTTTTTCAAGAAGCAACTGGACAGAACTGGAAAGAAAGTCCAGTTGCCTCTTGAAAAAGCACCTTTGGGTTTTCCACCTCCTCCTCTTCCTCCTCAACCTCTTCCTCCTCCTCTGCTCCTCCTCCTCTTCCTCCCCTTCTTCCTCCTCCTACTCTTCCTCCCCTTCTTCCTCCACCTCAACCTCCCCTTCTTCTTCCTCCTTCTCCTCTTCCTCTTCCTCCTCTTCTTGCTTCTCTTCCTCCTCCTCTGCTTCTCCTCTTCTTCCTCCCTCCCCTTCTTCCTCCTCCTCTTCCTTCTCCTCCCCTTCTTCTGCCTCCTTCTCCTCTTACTCTACCTCCTCTTCTCCTCCTGCTTTTCCTCTTCCTCCTGCTCCCCTTCCTCTTCTTCCTCCTCCTCCCATTTTTCTTCCTCCCCCTCCTCTTCCTCCCCTTCTTCCTCCTCTTCCTCTCCTTCTTCCTCCTTCCCCTTCTTCTTCCTCCTTCTCCTCTTAATCTTCCTCCTCCTCCTCTTCCTCCTCTTCTTCCTCCTCTTCCTCCCCGTCTTCCTCCTTCCCCTTCTTCTTCCCCCTTCTCCTCTTAATCTTCCTCCTCCTCTTCCTCCTCCTTCTCCTCCTCTTCCTCCTCTTCCTCTCCTTCTTCCTCCTCTTCCTCCCATTCTTCCTCCAACTCTTCCTCCTCCTCCCCTTCTTCTTCCTCCTTTTCCTCTTACTCTTCCTCCACTTTTTCCTGCTCTTTCTCTTCCTCCTCCTTCTCCTCCTCTTCCTTCTGCTCCCCTTCGTCTTCTTCCTCTTCCTCCTCTTCCTCCTGCTCCTCCTCCTCCCATTCTTCTTTCTCCTCTTCCACCTCCTTTTCCTCCTCTTCCTCCTGCTCCTCCTCCCCCCTTCTTTCTCTTTTTCCTCTTCCTTCTCTTCTTCCTCCTCCTCCCCTACTTCCTCCTCCTCCTCTTCTTCTTCCTCCTCCCCTTCATCTTCTTCCTCCTCTTCTTCCTTGTCTTCCTGCTCCTCCTCCTCCCCTTCTTCTTCATTCTCCTCCACTTCCTGTTTCTGTTCCTCCTCCTTCTCCTCCACTCCTCAAGGTGATTCCCACAGCCCACTCGCAGGACGCGCTAAAGATCCCCTTGTTCTTCCTTTAGAGTCAGGGTCTCTGAGCTCAGGGCATTCTGGGTCAGGTCATGAACAGGGGACCCTCCCTCCCTCGAGGTAGCCTCCCGATAGGATCCCCCCCCCATCCCGACCCCTTCAATTGCCTCCACTTAAGAGACGCTTCCCTCCCTTCGGGTGACCGAAACGAAGTGAGTTCTCGGTGGCCCCTTTTGTGCGGGAGGTCAAAATTACACAGCCCCAGATCATAATTATGCAGACGAGAAATCTCTCGGTTCCGTAGGCCACACCATCACACTTAACAAGGCACAAACAGCGTCCTCCTTCTCCGGCCCATTCTTCGCTAAAAGCTTCGCCGCAGTGGGCCGAGCGCATGGAACATGGGAGGAGGAAGAGAGGGGAAGGGCGGGGGTCAGAGTGGAAGGCACACAATGGGATTTTTTGGGGGAGAAAGGGGGAGAGGCGGACAGGCCTGGCTCCTAAAAAAAAGAAGAAGGAAGGAAGCCTTTTTTAAAAAATGTGATTTTGTTTTTAAATTTGATTAATCCCCACGTCTCTTTGGGGACTGTCAGATCCAGAGTGACAGGGGGGAAGAAGAAGAAGAAAAAACCCCACCCATCACCGCGTCGTACCTAATCTGGACTTCTTTCACCGTCCCCCTCCCAGGCCCATCGGACTTTATTCAATGCCAAAGCCGGGGACCGGGAAGTGAGCCAGGCTTCACAATGGCCGAAAGAACAAATTGGATGGGGTCTTTTGTTTTAAGCATTCACGCGCCCCCTCCCCTCCCTGCTCTCTATGCCAGCCATGCCACCGCTCAGCTCCAGCGTTTGTTCCCTCCGTTGCGCCGGGGCCTCGGCTCCTCCCCTGGAAGAGCTGAAGTGCCAGCCTTGGAAGGCGGAAAGGTTCAGAGGAAGCCAGGAGTTGGGGGGATTTGGATACCAAGAGACAATCTCCCGAGCCGTCAATGTCTTAGGATCTATTTCAGATGCTTCTTGTCAGAGGAGGAGGCGTGGGAATTGGGGTCAGCAACAAGGTAACCCGAGAGCTCCAAGGGGGAAGAGGAAGTGGAGCTGGCAGAGAGAGGGGAGGAAAGAGTCTAGTCCGTCCCTCCGTCAACCCTCCGGTGGAGAGTCAACAGCCCCCGGGTCTGGAGGTGGCTGATGAGGAAAAGGAGGAACTGCCAGATCCAGTGCCTGACATGCTATGCACAGAAGGCGGAGGAAAGGAGAGCAGTGGAAATCTATGGGCTGGTCCTTGGAACAGAAGAGCCACCGCTGCTAGAAATTTCCTGACAGTGAGAGCAATCAACCCATGGGACAGAGGTTGCCTTCGGAAGTTGTGGGAGCTTCATCCCTGGAGGCTTTCAAGAGGAGACTGGACTGCCATCTGTCAGAAATGGTGTAGGGTCTCCCACTTGGGCGGGGGGGGGGTTGTACTAGATGACCTGCAAGGTCCCTTCCACCTCGGTTAACCTGTAAACTGCAGCTGACAGGAGGACACATTCCTGAGGAACATCTCCCCCTGACCAGCTCCATCGTTCTCTTTACAGGACAACTGATCACACCACAATAGGCAAAGTGGTTGATCTACTCAGCTACTCATCTCTGTCCTTCTCATTCAAGCCAACTCTCCAACTTACCTTGAACTGCATGACGTAAAGTGGTTGCAGGAGATCAAAAGGCCACCGAGGTTGGGTCCAACCAGCTCACAAAGATGAGCAATTCTACCTTGGAAGAACCGGAGGAGAGGACCCCTTCTTCTTCTTCTACTCCTCCTCCTCCTTCTTCTCTTTTTTCTTCTACTACGCCTTCTTCTTCTTCTTCTTCTTCTTCTTCTTCTTCTTCTTCTTCTTCTTCTTCTTCTTCTTCTTCTTCTTCTTCTTCTTCTCCTTCTCCTCCTCCTCCTCCTCCTCCTCCTCCTCCTCCTCCTCCTCCTCCTCCTCCTCCTCCTCCTCCTCCTCATCCTTCTTCTCTTCCTCTTCCCCTCCTCCTTCTCCTCCTCCTCCTCCTTCTCCTTCTCCTTCTCCTTATTCTCCTCCTCCTTCTCCTTCTTCTCCTCCTTCTGCTCCCTCCTCCTCCTCCTCCTCCTCCTCCTCCTCCTCCTCCTCCTCCTCCTCCTCCTCCTCCTCTCTTCTTCTTCTTCTTCTTCTTCTTCTTCTTCTTCTTCTTCTTCTTCTTCTTCTTCCACGCACGTCACACACCAACAATATTTCATCCCTGGGGATCAGCACAATTCTTCCAGGATTTGTGTGTGTTTGTGTGTGTGACAGCTTTTTCTGGGCACAAATGAACCCAGCTGTTTCCCAGTTGACGTGTCTTTCAAATGTGTTCACTCATAAGTCAATTTTATCCCATTTCGACATGTCAGTTGGTGACTGCTTGATTGATTGGCCGGGAGAAAGGAAGAGAAAAAGAAAGAAAAATGAAAAAAGAAAGAAAGAAAGCAATTATGTGGTCGCCAACATCTAAATGTCTCTGTTTAAGCATACGTTCTTTCAAAATACGTGTTTTTTTTTCTAAGAAGAAAAAGCTTCTCCCCATACCTGAGCATTGCGTCAAAGCTTATTGAAAGAATTGTAACTGGATAAGAGAATTCACTGCACTGAGATTATGTGAAGGTCATTTTGGAATTGGTGAGATATTGAGATCTCTGCTTTTAATTTCTCATTTCTTCAATAACCTGTGGGATATACAATACACAATACAATTGCAGAGTTGGAAGGGACCTTGGAGGTCTTCTAGTCCAACCCCCTGCCTAGGCAGGAAACCCTATACCGTTTCAGACAAATGGCTATCCAACATCTTCTTAAAGACTTCCAGTGTTGGGGCATTCACAACTTCTGGAGGCAACTTCTGTTCCACTGATTAATTGTTCTCACTGTCAGGAAGTTTCTCCTCTGTTCTAAGTTGCTTCTCTCCTTGATTAGTTTCCACCCATTGCTTCTTGTTCTTCCCTCAGGTGCTTTGGAGAATAGCTTGACTCCCTCTTCTTTGGGGCAACCCCTGAGATATTGGAACAATGCTATCATGTCTCCCCTAGTCCTTCTTTCTCTTAAGCTAAACATACCCAGTTCCTGCAACCGTTCTTCATATGTTTTAGTCTCCAGTCCCCTAATCATCTTTGTTGCTCTTCTCTGCACTCTTTCTAGAGTCTCCACATCTTTTTTAATAATATGATGACCGAAACTGGACGAAGGATTCCAAGTGTAGCCTTACCAAGGTCCTATAAAGAAGCACAAATTCAGGGATTTTTAAGCAGTACCTTGGAAAATGTCACCCAGTTTCGGAACATAGAATAATAGAGTTGGAAGGGACCTCGGAGGTCTTCTAGTCCAACCCCCTGTTCAAGCAGGAGAACCTAGACCGCTTCAATCAATCAGAACAGAGCTGAAGGGACCTTGGAGGTCTTCTAGTCCAACCCCTTGCTCAAACAGAGGATCCCAGATCAAGAGTGTCAAACTCACAGCCCGTAGTCCAGAAGCATTACACGCTGGCCACACCCACCCTTGTTTTAGTGAAGGGGGGGGGGAAAGTCACGACATGTCACTTGATGATGCATTCATGCGCTGGACAGCTGACTTTAGCATTTTTTTAGGCCATTTTTCACCCTCCCCAGGCTCCAGAGGCTTTATAAGAGCCTGGGGAGGGCGAAAACAGCCCCACCCTCCCTGGAGGCCCTCCGGAGGCTTCAGGAGCTTCCCTGAAGCTTCCAGAGCACAAAAAAAAAAACCTGTCTTCCGGTTTGCTCGTAGGGTCGTTTTTAATCCTCCGGTGCCTTCAGGGAAGCCTCCTGAAGGCCCCTGAAGGCTCCGGAGGGCTTAAACTGGCCCTACGACAAACTGGAAGTCCGTTTCTGAACTTCTGGTTTATCCATAGGGCCGTTTTTTTGCCCTCTGGAGGCTTCAGGCACGCGAGCCAAAAAAGGTTCACCATTGCTGCCCTAGAGCATTTCAATCAATCAGTCAATCAATCATCAGAATAGAGCTGGAAGGGACCTTGGAGGTCCTCTAGTCCAGCCCCCTGCTCAAGCAGGAGACCCCCGACCATTTCAATCATTCAATCAATCAGAACAGAGCTGGAAGGGACCTTGGAGGTCCTCTAGTCCAGTATTTGTACTGATAAATAGGCATACCAGGGCTTGTAACACACATACATACATACATACATACATACATACATACATACATACATACATATATATATGTTGTGCAAAAATACGAGATACGGACGTTGTGAGAAGAAGCCATGTGCAAAATGTTCATTTCGGCGCAAAGATTTCCTGGATGAGAATGCTGATGGAATAAACAGGACAATTCCCCCCCCCCCCCCCCGTGAACGGCAGCCTCTCCGGTCTGAAAGACACGTCGCAAACTGTAACTTAAATGACCCGAATCGGAACGGATGATAAAAGTTGCCTTTGGCATCGTTCACCAAGTAGAAAAACACAGATGGTCCTCGACTTACGATCTTTGGTTTAGTGACCTTTGGAAGTTACAAAAATGCCCCCCAAAAAGCGACTTGCAACCAGTTTTCCCTCTTAAGCCCCGTCACAACATCCCCGTCGTCGTAGAAGGTGGCAGGTATTGACAAGTTGATCATAATCCCCATTTGCGAACTTCCTGGCTGGCTTCCGACAATCGCAGTCAACCGGGGCGGGAGATCCAAGATTTGCTTAACAACCGTGCGTTTCACTTAATAACGACCCGTGGCGATTTGCTTTGAAAATGTGAAAAAGCTTGGTAGAATTTGAAAGTGTCTCTTTTCACCTCCTCGCTTAGCGGGCGGACGTTCTAGGGTGGCTGTAAGTCCAGGATTGCCTACAATTGGAGGCGATTCATCCTTCCTGGCACCTTAGACTTTTCTTTGTCTCCAAAAGTTGGAGATCGCGAGAAAATGGGGGGGGGAATACATCTGGAGTAAAATTTGGGCCCGCATCTGGAGTAAATCAGGGAAAACATCTGGAGTAAAAAAGCCCACATTGAGGTGAGCATCTGGAGTTACATTTGGGGCACATCTGGAGTAAAACGCTGGGCACATCCGAAGTAGACTTCTGGGGCACATCTGGAGGAAAATGGGAGAAACCACCTGGGGTTTTAAAAAAGTGAACATCTGGTGTATGTTTTTTGGGGGGCGGTTCATCTGAAGTTAAATTCTGGCCACATCTGGAGTAAAATGGGGAGAACATCTGGAGCAATTTTGGGGGTCATCTGAAGTTAAATTCTGGTCACAGCTAGAGTAAAAGTGGGGAAACATCTGGAGTAGAATCAGGTCGTCTGGGGCGCTTTCGGCGCACATCTGGAGTAACCAAGGGGCCACAACTGGAGTAAAATTGGGGGCATCTGGAGCAAACGGGGGAAGGCACATCTGGCATAAAAATTTTGAGTAAGATCTGGGGGAAACATCTGGAGTAAAACTGGGGGCACTTGGGGTTTTGTACAGGTATGGGTGAGCATTTCCTTCCCCCCAATTCCCATTCTGGAACCCCCCACCACCACAGCTATCTCCCCCCCTCCTTTTTAGGTCTTCTTCATCTCCCCTTCCTCTTTTTCTTTCTTTCCGTCTACCTCGGCAACCTCATTAATCAACGTCAACCAGTCCGGGGAAACCATTGTTCCTGGGTCGGAAAAGGAACCATTTTCCAGAGGTCTCACGATATGGCCAACCACGACATAGGCACGAGACCCCCGCCCCCAAAGCGGGCTGAAGCTGGATGGGGGGGGACCCAAAAACAAGAAAAAAGTAGACTTAAAAAGAAAGAGGGGGGGGGAAGGAAAGAAGGAACGACAACTAAAGAAGAGAGGGCTTACCCCTCACCCCCCCCTCCAATAAATAACTTCCAGCCACAATTTAAATTATTCATACATTTATGAAAACATCCATTGAAGAGGGACATGTATGATGTCCTTTGTTTCCCCTCGTGCGCCATTAACCTTTCTTGGACTTTGGGCAAGGCAGGGGCGAGCTACACAAAGCCTTTCCTTCTCCCTCCATCCATGGGAAAAATACGTCTTCGCTCCCTTGGAAAGCCAAGCCGGGAGTGGAAGCAAGCAGTTGGGCGGGGGGATTTGGGGATGGGACGAGGGGTTTTCACCCAGTGGTGAAATTCAATTTTTTTTACTACTGGTTCTGTGGGTGTGGCTTGGTGGGTGTGGCAGAGGAAGGATGCTGCAAAATCCCCATTCCCTCCCCACTCCAGGGGAAGGATGCTGCAAAATCCCCATTCCCTCCCCACTCCAGGGGAAGGATGCTGCAAAATCCCCATTCCCTCCCCACTCCAGGGGAAGGATGCTGCAAAATCTCCATTCCCTCCCCACTCCAGGGGAAGGATGCTGCAAAATCTCCATTCCCTCCCACTCCAGGGGAAGGATGCTGCAAAATCTCCATTCCCTCCCACTCCAGGGGAAGGATGCTGCAAAATCTCCATTCCCTCCCACTCCAGGGGAAGGATGCTGCAAAATCTCCATTCCCTCCCGCTCCAGGGGAAGGATACTGCAAAATCTCCATTCCCTCCCCACTCCAGGGGAAGGATGCTGCAAAATCTCCATTCCCTCCCACTCCAGGGGAAGGATGCTGCAAAATCTCCATTCCCTCCCCACTCCAGGGGAAGGATGCTGCAAAATCTCCATTCCCTCCCGCTCCAGGGGAAGGATACTGCAAAATCCCCATTCCCTCCCCACTCCAGGGGAAGGATGCTGCAAAATCTCCATTCCCTCCCACTCCAGGGGAAGGATGCTGCAAAATCTCCATTCCCTCCCCACTCCAGGGGAAGGATGCTGCAAAATCTCCATTCCCTCCCCACTCCAGGGGAAGGATGCTGCAAAATCTCCATTCCCTCCCACTCCAGGGGAAGGATGCTGCAAAATCTCCATTCCCTCCCCACTCCAGGGGAAGGATGCTGCAAAATCTCCATTCCCTCCCACTCCAGGGGAAGGATGCTGCAAAATCTCCATTCCCTCCCACTCCAGGGGAAGGATGCTGCAAAATCTCCATTCCCTCCCGCTCCAGGGGAAGGATACTGCAAAATCTCCATTCCCTCCCCACTCCAGGGGAAGGATGCTGCAAAATCTCCATTCCCTCCCACTCCAGGGGAAGGATGCTGCAAAATCTCCATTCCCTCCCCACTCCAGGGGAAGGATGCTGCAAAATCTCCATTCCCTCCCCACTCCAGGGGAAGGATGCTGCAAAATCTCCATTCCCTCCCACTCCAGGGGAAGGATGCTGCAAAATCCCCATTCCCTCCCCACTCCAGGGGAAGGATACTGCAAAATCCACATTCCCTCCCCACTCCAGGGGAAGGATACTGCAAAATCCCCATTCCCTCCCCACTCCAGGGGAAGGATACTGCAAAATCTCCATTCCCTCTCCACTCCAGGAGAAGGATACTGCAAAATCCCCATTCCCTCCTCACTCCAGGGGAAGGATACTGCAAAATTTCCATTCCCTCTCCACTCCAGGGGAAGGATACTGCAAAATCTCCATTCCCTCCTCACTCCAGGGGAAGGATACTGCAAAATCTCCATTCCCTCCCCACTTCAGGGCAAGGATACTGCAAAATCCCCATTCCCTCTTCACTCCAGGGGAAGGATGCTGCAAAATCCCCATTCCCTCCCCATTCCAGGGGAAGGATACTGCAAAATCCCCATTCCCTCCCCACTCTGGGGCCAGTCAGAAGTGGCATTTGCCGGTTTTCCAAACTACTCAAAGTTTCTGCTACCGGTTCTCCAGAACCTGTCAGAACCTGCTGAATTTCACCCCTGGTTTCCCCCTGACGGGCAGCCGCCTGCCGACGGAAGCACTAGACCCACAAGAAATGCACTATTGCGCTTCGGCAATGGGTTTGTGCACAAACCTCGACAAAACCCTGCGAAGCCCTGAGGGGGAATTGGGAGAACCTGACTGCTGTTGGCCGCAGGGAGTCCTCGACATACGACCGCCATTTCACGTGGCTAAGCGAGTTCAGTGAGCTTTGCCCCCGTTGGACGACTTTTCTGGCCACCGTTGTTAAGCGAATCGCTGCAGTTGCTAAGTTAGTCACGAAATCCAGATCCCCTCCCCCACCCCCCGGGTTGACTCTGCTGGTCAGAAGGGGATTGTGTGACCCATTCCCCCCTCTCAGGGACGCCCCTGCGGCCGTCATAACTACGAGTTGGTTGCCAAGGGTCTGAATCCTGATCGTACGACCACGGGGGACACTTTGGTGTGAAAAGCAGTGCTGGGTCAACTTTTTTCCGATGCCGTCACAACTCAGAATGGTCACTAAATGAACGGTCGTAAGTCCAGGACGACCTGCGGAAAGCCTGCTAAACGATAGCCATGACTGCGTAAATGTGAGCTGGTGGACTACAAGGAATCCTCAATTTACGACCTTCTGTTTAGTGACGGTTCAACATTGCCACTGGGGAAAAAAAGTGCTTGCTGCCAGTCCTTGGACTTACGACCATCTCCATGGTCATAGGATCAAAATTTGGGGTGTTTGGCAACCGGCAAGCAGCCACTGGGGACCAATCCCAGCTGGCGTAACGGGGGGCGGGGCCAGATTCACTTAACAATGGCACGGTTCACTTAACAACTGCAGCGTTTGGCTTGACGACAGAAAAGGCCATCAAAGCAGGCACGATTCACTCAACGACCGTCTTGCTTAGCAATGGGAGCTCTTTGTCCCGAGCGGAAATCGGTGGTTTTACGGCAGGGTTTTCGGTTCTCTACAATGCTGGAGACTCCTTCCTATTTTTATTTTTATTTTTGCTTCCTGGGAAAGCTGCTCATTCACAGTTTCCAGTGGAAAAAAAAAATCCACAGGAGGGCCTGTCATTCTTTGTTTAAGCAAACACGGGTCTCAGCAGATGGGAGAAGCATACGCCGCAAAGTGGAAATACGACCGCATCCATTCCAGGGCGGCTCTGTTTTTACGTTGGGGTGTGTGTGTGTGTGTGTAATTTCTAAAATAATGCTGGCTGTGAACACACATACAGACTGTCCCACCGCTCCAGGAAGATTCCCAAGTGCCCTTTTGCCTGGCCGTTGGGAAAATAGTGACAATCCACTATAGTTTTATATTCAGCTTCCAGGAAGCCACGAAGAGGTTTAATTCGACCGGCAACTGCATATCCTAATTTTCTGGACGAGGTTTTCCAATCTGTCACTTCTATGCTTTAAACACACCCCTGAATTTCAATCATCTTGGAAGAAGGAATACCTGATGTATAGGAATAGGAATAGCATAGCATAGAATAGAATAGAATGCAGAAGAAATAGAATAAAATAGAATGGAATGGAATAGAATGCAGAAAAATATAGAATAGTATAGCATAGAATAGCATAGCATAGAATAGAATGCAGAAGAAATAGAATAAAATAGAATGGAATGGAATGGAATAGAATGGAATGGAATAGAATAGAATAGAATGCAGAAAAATATAGAATAGCATAGAATAGAATATCATAGCGTAGAGTAGAATAGAATAGAATGCAGAAAAATATAGAATAGCATAGAATAGCATAGCATAGCATAGAATATCATAGTGTAGAGTAGAATAGAATAGAATGCAGAAAAATATAGAATAGCATAGAATAGCATAAAATAGAATAGCATAGAATAGCATAGAATAGCATAGAATAGCATAGAATAGCATAGCGTAGAGTAGAATAGAATAGAATGCAGAAAAATATAGAATAGTATAGAATAGAATATCATAGCGTAGAGTAGAATAGAATAGAATAGAATGCAGAAAAATATAGAATAGCATAGAAT
>JAKRSK010005135.1:152500-165000 GCA_029891615.1 Natrix natrix natrix | reverse complement strand
ATAATAATCTTCATTGCCAATGCACAACATCTGTACAATGAGATGGGTAGGTGGATGGCTGGGTGGATGGATGGATGATAGATGATAGATAGATAGATAGAAGGTAAGTAGGTAATGATAATATTATTTATTTATTGTCAGTGCACAAGATATGTACAATGAGATTGATAGATAGATAGGTGGTTTGTGGATGGATGGGTGGATGGATAGATAGATGATAGATTGACAGATAGAAAGTAGGTAGGTAGATAGGTAGGTAATAATGATAATAATAATAATAATTCTTTATTGTCAATGCACAACATATGTACAATGAGATTGATAGATAGAGATGATAGATGGGTCGGTGAGTAGGTGGATGGATGGAGGGATGAGAGATAGACAGATAGATAGAAGATAGGTAGGTAGGTAGGTAGGTAGATGGATGGATAGAAAGATACGGAACAGTAGATAAAAACAACAGAGAGACAGACAATACACTAGGTAAAAAGACAGACACAGACAGACAGATTGACTGTGTGCAACAAGAGAACCAATTTTTAAAACTACAACCCCCTGCCTTAATGAAAGAATCCAATCCAATCTTGGATCTCTCCTCGGAGCTGGTGAAAATTCAGAGTGACCGCCATCCATCACTCCTCCGTGTCTCCCAAATAGATAATCAATTTCCGTGAAAGCATCCATAATCATATCCTGACATTTATGGCTTTCTGGTTGGCTTCTCTCTGGGGGCGAAGGGAGCGAGTGGGGCCGAGATGAATGGGTCGCCTGTTGCCAAAGACAATTCAATGGGATTGAATAAATATGGAGGTCCGACGGGTCAAAAAAAAAAAGATTCCAGAATTGACAAAGATTGGCCAGGGTAGGATCTCTGCAGGAAATCCTGGATTGCCCTGAATTTTCCGGAGGACTGCTGACCGAAGTCACGGAAATATTCTCATTTTCTTGTGGCTCCCTCCTGGTTACCTTTGACGTTTCCATAAAGGTAAAGCTAAAGGTTCCCTTCGCACATATATGCTAGTCGTTCCCGACTCTAGGGGGCGGTGCTCATCTCCGTTTCAAAGCCGAAGAGCCAGCGCTGTCTGAAGACGTCTCTGTGGTCATGTGGCCGGCATGATTCAACTCCCGAAGTCGCACGGAATGCTGTTCCCTTCCCACCAAAGGTGGTCCCTATTTTTCTACTTGCATTTTGTAACGTGCTTTCGAACTGCTAGGTTGGCAGAAGCTGGGACAAGTCACGGGAGCTCCCTCCATTATATGACGCTAGGGATTCGAACCGCCGAACTGCTGACCTTTCTGATCGACAAGCTAAAAAGCTAAGACGTTTCTGTGTGTTGTACAGAGACACAAAAAGAGAACTGCGTGATAGATTTCTCTTTTCTTCACCCAAAGGAGTTTTTCTTTTTTCCTCCCCTTTCCTCACCAACACTAAGCCTTAAAAACCCACTTTTCATCCCTGGCGCAGCTTAGGCAGGCCGCTAAATTACAAATATGCGGACACTTCATGGGGTTTTGGTCCCGAAACCATCCCTTCCTATTGGAGGGATTGCTTTGTTTGTTTTGGACGACAACGGCCCGCGCCTCCGACCGCAGGGCCATTGTGGTCAGTGCCCTTCAGAGCGTCTTGGGGGCAATCCAGGAAGTTTGAATGTTGGCTTGCAGGCTTTTGAACGGACGCCGCCGTCGTTATTCCACTGGCTGGGATACAGATGTGCTTTATTAGCTTCCTCAGATCTTGCAATGTTGAGAAATATCCAGCTCTTTAAAGGCTCAAGATGCTTGCAAAGTGGTTAGAAAAAGCTTTCGTTTGTTTGTTTTATATCTATCTATCTATCTATCTATCTATCTATCTATCTATCTATCTATCTATCTATCTCTATCATTCTATCTATCTATCTATCTATCTATCTATCTATCTATCTATCTATCTATCTATATCAATCTACCTATCCCAATCTATCTATATCTATATCTATCTATCTTTATCAATCTATCTCAATCTCTCTCTCTCTCTCTCTCTCTCTCTATCTATTTATATATTTCTATCTCTATCAATCTATCTCAATCTCTCTCCACCCCTCTCTATCAATCTATCTCTAGCTATCTAGCTATCTCTAGCTATCGCTCTCTCTCTCTATCTATCTATCTATCAATCTATCTCAATCTCTATCTATCTATATATTTCTATCTCTATCAATCTCTCTCTCTCTCTCTCTCCCCCTCTCTCTCTCTCTCTCAATCTATCTAGCTATCTAGCTATCTCTAGCTATCGCTCTCTCTCTCTCTCTCTATCTATCTCTATCAATCTAACTCAATATTTCTCTATCTATCTATCATCTATCTATCTATCTACCTATCAATAATAGGGACGCGGTGGCTCAATGGCTAAGATGCTGAGTTTATCAATCAGAAAAGGTTGGCAGTTTGGCGGTTCGAATCCCTAGCGCCGCGTAACGGAGTGAGCTCCCGTGACTTGTCCCAGCTTCTGCCAACCTAGCAGTTCAAAAGCACGTGAAAAATGCAAGTGGAAAAATAGGGGCCACCTTTGGTGGGAAGGGAACAGCGTTCCATGCACCTTCGGGCGTTAAGTCATGCCGGCCACATGACCACGAAGACTTCTTTGGACAGCGCTGGCTCTTTGGCTTTGAAATGGAGATGAGCACCGCCCCCTAGAGTCAGGAACGACTAGCACATAAGTGGAATCTTTTCCTATTTTAACAGTAACGCTATCTTTGTCTCTGAAAACTTCATAAATTGTTGTTTGGGTTCCCCCCATCTGGGGGAGTGGGGAATTCTTCGCATAAACATTTCTTTATCTGCAAAATCTCTGCCAGAATACAGCTAGTCTTACCCCCTTCCCCCCCAAGACGAATGTTTCAGTGAGTTTTTTTGCCACCGTCGTTAAGCAAATTGTTGTTGTTAAGTTGGTCACACGGTGGTTAGGTGAATCTTTCCCCATGGATTTTGGGTAGTTGACATCCACACGCCTTAAAGTTGCCAAACTTAAAAGACACCCATCCATCCATTGGTGCTCCATTTCTCAAGTTGCATTCAACTCAGCTGTTTTAAGCAAAAAAAAACCCCAAAAAGTTCAAAATTCTAGCTTTTCACGATCTACTGCTTTGGTTCCATGCAGCGTTTAAATTCGATAACTTCCGCCTTGAGTTTTCTTGGCGCATAAATAGCGTTGACCTTTCGCAACACGTCCGCTTAGAGAAGTCTTAAAACGTGTTTAGAAAGGTATCCGTGAAAAGATCACATTTTGAACAAATATTGTGACTGTCTGCTTTCTTTTTTTTAAAGAATAACGCAGTTATGGACTTTAAAAAAAAGAAAACCACGTTAGGATTGACGCTTCCCTAAACGACGTGAAACGTCCCGGGGTTTAATCCTCTCTTTTTCCAGTGGGTTAAAAGAAACAATCTAAAATGAGTAGCCCACTAGGACGATATGACTTCAAGGGGAAATGCAAATACTCGGGGTGGTTCAGATTTTGCGTGGTACATCATAGCCCAGGTTGGCAAACTTTTTCCTCCATCGAGTGCCGAAATGGGAGCGGGCACGCGCAGGGAAGCTCCGGAAATCACAAGAGCATTTCCCCAGCATGCATGCACTCTCCGGGAAGCTGAGTTTCTGGTTTCACATGTGCGTGCAAAAAACCCCGGAAGCTCAGCTTCCCAGCACGCACATATCCACTCTTCCAGCGCTCCCGTGCCTACGAAGACCAGCAGGCTGGCACGCCGGAACTCAAAAGAGCACTGGGCGACGGTTGGTGCGCCCAGAGAGATGGCTCCAGCACATATGCCATAAGTTAGCCATCACCTCTTCGCGTCTTTGCAGAGAACTGCCAAGTTGTTTCATAGCGGCTCAAAATGTTATCCTGCCCATTTTCATTTATTTACGGGGAAAAGCCCCAGGGAATCCTCGACCTGCGACCCCAGCTGAGACCAAAATCGACGTTGCTAAGTGAAAAATGTGTCGAGGGGATTTCGCCCCGTTTTATGACGTATCTTGCCCCGGCTTGTTAGTTAATCGCTGCGGTCGTTAAGTCAATCTGATTTTCTCCTTGACTTTGGCTGGTGGGAAGGTCGCGAAAGGGGATCGTGTGACTCAGGGACACTGCGACCGTCGTAAATGTGAGTCAGTTGCCAAGCATCTGAATTCCAAAGGGAAATAAAACATGGAACAAATTGCTATCTGGTTTTCGACACGGTCTTCATTCAATCATTCTGGAGCTTTGCGTAGATGGAAATATGGCTTCGTGGGATGTTTGAGATCCTATCGCTTGCAAGCCTCGGTGCCGACGAATGTTACTTATAAAATTTCAACCCGATGCAGTGAATCCGAACCCACAGCCACGGGGATGGGCTTCCCATCAGATTGTATAGGCATCCCAAACATGTAGACTGGGATTGAAGAAAACACAAGGGCGGATGGCGTTTAGACAAGTTCCTGGAACGTACTACAGGCCACCCCTGTGCAGAAGCCATTTTACTAGCGAGAGAGTGAATAACATACAACAGGAGATGCATCACAAGAGCAATAGAGATGCTTCCTAGAGCGGCAACGTGATATGGGGAAAAGAACTACAATAGAGAGGAATGATACATAATGTAGACCTAACACCTGTAACATGGAGAGGATTATGGGCTTGCTGTTGGGTTTGGGGGTTATTTTTTTGGGTGGACGTTGGCTAATTTGTTCGTTTACTTGCTTAGTTCTTTTGGAAAGATTTCTGGAGGGGGAACTACTAAAAAGAAAAGAGGGGATCAGCTTTAGAGTCAGACAAATAAACAAGATTTTATTTCCCCCACGCCCTTTGTAGCTTGGCACCTTCAAAACAGAACCAATTTGCTTCCCAGCTCTTGTGGCCGGCAATACGATTTTGGAGAACTGGGGGGCCGTGCCAATTTCACAAGTCCTTTTATTATGTTTGGAGTTGCGTATTAGCGAGAACTTTCCTCGGTGGCGAGTCCAACATAGCTGGCCATTCGCGGCATTTGGCTTCCTTTGGGGATGTATGGTTTATTTATTTTGGATGCCTGCGTCCCTATTCCCCCCCCCCCTCCCAAAATGTACTTTAATAAACCCTCTTCAAGAGGGTAAGAGAAATTCTCTGGCTGCGTTAAGAACATTTCTGGGCTCTGTGATTTATGGGTCAGCAGAAGTGCTTTTTGGCAACGGGGAGGCGCAAGAAAAGACCGCTCTTCCCATCAATGAGCCTCTTGGCAGAAGGAAAGGAAGTGAAAAATCAGGGGAATCTCGCAGTTTAAATTCTCAGAGTTGGCTTTTCTGCAAAAAAAAAAAAAAAAAGCTGCGTTTTGGAGAAAGGAGGCGAGCCGCAGATTTTCAGCTGGTTTCTGATACGAAGGATAATCAGAGGAGACAGTTGAAAAGAAAAAGAGAAGGAAAGAGAAAGAAAAAACACCCCACGACTTCTTCTCTAAGTCAACGCAAACTTGCAAACTTGGAAAACTTCTGTTTAATTCCTCGATCCCCTGTTTATTTAGACGTGGGTTGTTGGTTTGTCCTGGCGTTTCTAAAGATGAATTCGCGGCTGGGGAGAAGAGAGGGAGAGGATGGTTTGGCCGAGTTTGGCTGAATCCAAAGCCTTGTGGCACGTGGCCTCTTAAGAGGGGTAGCCTTGCGTAGGATGAAATAAATAGAGGAGTAGCAGAATTGTCACGCTGGATCATGGCCTTTGCTTTCTTTTTTCCTCCCTTCTTCCTTTCCCTTCCTTTCCTTTCTCCTTCCCTACCCACTTCTTTTTTCCTTTCCTTCCCTCTTCTTCCTTTCATTTCCTTCCCTCTTCCTTTCCTTTCCTTTCTCCTTCCCTTCCCTTCCCTCTTCCTTCTATCCTTTCTTTCTCTTCCCTCTTCCTTCTTCCCTTCCCTTTTCCCTCTTCATTTTTCCTTCTCTTCCTTCTTTCCTTTCCTTCCCTCTTCCTTTTTCCTTTCCTTTCTCCTTCCCTTTCCTTCCTTGCCTTGCCTTCCCTCTTCCTTCTTTCCTTTCTTTCTCTTCCCTCTTCCTTCTTCCCTTCCCTCTTCCCTCCTCCTTTTTCTTTCCCTTCCCTTCCTTCTTTCCTTTCCTTCCCTCTTCCTTTTTCCTTTCCTTTCTTTTCCCTTCCCTTCCTCTTCCATCTTTCCTTTCTTTCTCTTCCCTTCCCTTCCCTCTTCCTTTTTCCTTTCCTTTCTCCTTCCCTTCCCTTCCCTATTTCTACTTTCCTTTCTTTCCCTTCCCTCTTCCTTTTTCCTTTCCTTTCTTCTTCCCTTCCCTTCCTTCCTCCCTGCCTCCTTCCCTTCCCCTCCCCCTTCCTCTTTTCCTTCCTTTCCCCTTCCATGATTTCATTGGGGTCCCATTAATGCATCTTTAATGTAAAGATGAAAACGAGCTGTGAGAAGGGCGGGTGGGATGACTAGCAGCTGCTTGTAACTAAGATTTTCTCCTCCCAGAGAAGGAGGAAAGCATGACCTTTGAAAAGCGACAACACTGGTACCCCATTTCCTTCCTATCAGAATTCAGACTCCGAGGGGTCCGCTCACCGTTTGCTCTCCGAAACCCTGGTCTGCATGGCTGAATCTGCTCCATCCCTCTTAACCCCTAAGATGGCCGATTTGCTTTCGCGTTGGCCTATGCGCACCCAGCTCGCCCCTAAACCAGCATGGAACTACGGCTTAGCACTCCCTGGGAACCCAGCAGAGATGGGTGGCTACCAGTTCGCATCGGTTCGCACAAACTGGTAGTGGAAATTGGGACCGGGTCGCTGAACCGGTAGGGACCGCAGGCTGGCCACGCCCTTGAACCAGTTCCCCCGTTCCCCATGCCTTTGCCGGCATCTTTTTTAGTCATTTTGTAATGTTCTGTGCATGCGCCTAGCTGGCCCCTAAACCAGCATGAAACTCTGGCTTAGCACCCCCTGCGAACTCAGCAGAGGCGGGTTGCTACCGGTTCGCATCCGTTGACACGAACCGGTAGTGGAAATTGGGACCGGGTTGCCGAAGCAGTAGGGACAGCAGGCTGGCCACGCCCTTGAACCGGTTCCCCAGTGGCCCATGCCGTTGTTTTTGCCATTGGCATGTTTTTTAGTCATTTTATAATGTTCTGAGCATGCGCAGAAAAATGTACAGGAAACAGTGCATACACAAGCGATGTGTGGCGGGCACGCTTGCGTGAGAACGAAGCATGCAAGGAGAACTGGGAGTAACACTGGCTACAACCTAGCCATTCTTCCTGTTTATGTAGGCCCTAAAAAAAATATACAATTCCATCTGTCCTGGACTGGTTAACCTGACTTGGCCAAGTTCATCCCGCGTGATTTATGTCTGTCTGTCTATGGCATTTCTGTCCCTGTCTGAAAAGGAAACTGGTCCCAGTTCAATGCCCTTTCTCTTGGATCCCTCTGGCTGCTGATGTGCCAGTTTGTCATCCATCACCCATCTATAATATCCGGCTCTGGTTCTTTCTTTTCTTCCCCGCCCCCCCCCCCAGCTTGCAGCGTTACCCCCATTTATTTGGACATGATTTCTGAATAATTTTATGGCATCGGATGGAAAACTCTGTGTTTGGAACAAAGAGGGAAGAAGGGGGGGGGAACCTTAGCGACAGCCTCATAATAAAACAGTCCAAGAAAATTGTCATTTAGCAACGGCCCTTTCACGAAACGCCAACTGCGACTGGTCCAGAAATTCAGAGAATAATTTTTTTGCAATAACCTCGCGTTCATAGTTAGCTTTCCCATCAAGTTCCTTAACAGTTTTCTTTACACAATGTGCAAGTGATAATAAGTTGCCTTCCTTGGCTTCTTGGTGTATTATTATTATTATTTGGTTAATCTTTGGTGAGATTCACAGCCTTTGGGGCTGGTTGGTAGCTCAAGAGCCCGAGTCCTAACCGAGGACCTAGGAACTGTTAAGGTAACGTCGGAGGATATGAGCTGTTCCAAGTAGGGTGGTTTTTTGTAGAGTCAGAATGTTCAAGTCAGGTAAATTTAGGATTTCCAAATAGCGAGTAGGTAGCCCTTTAGGTATTGCTCCAAAGGCTCCAATTACAATTGGGACAACACTCGATTTCTTTTTCCACAGTCGCTCAACTTCAATTTGCAAGTCCTGGTACTTTGTGATTTTTCCTTGCTGTTTATCTTCAATTTGTGCATCACCAAGTATTGCAATGTCAATGAACCATACTTTTTTCTTTTCAATTATTGTTATGTCAGGTGTGTTGTAGGCCGAGTGCCTGTCAGTCTGGATTCTGAAGTCCCACAAGATCTTGACTTTCTCATTCTCTAAAACCTTCTCAACCTGATGGTCCCAGTGGTTTTTGCTGTACTCAAATCCAAACTTTTGGCACAATTTCCAGTGAATGATCTTAGCAACGCGGTCATGGCGTTGTAGGTAGTCAGTTTGTGAAATTTTGCTGCACCCGCTGATCAAATAGTCTATTATTATTATTATTATTATTATTATTATTATTATTATTATTATATCATTCTAACAACCACAATCACACAATCAGGAGGTTGTCAGTTCGATCCAAGGTAGACGCAAATATCTCTCTCTCTGGGCACAGTGAGAATACATCTGTTGACCAAAACTCCTCATTGGCGACAGGAAGGGCATCAGGGCAGGAAACTCTCTGTTAGCTCCATTCAGTTGCCCAGATTCCACCCCACAAGGGCTGATGGGGTTGTTAAAAGATGATGAAAGATGATCGTTCTAACAATAATGTTTATTTTCCCCCCAAAAAATAGATATATTTTTACACTTGTAACTTAATGATACTTTTTAACTTTTTTCGCATCTCTCAATGTGCGTGCAAAAATCTCCATTTATCTTTTCCAATCTTCTTTTTCTGTTGTAAAGTTTTGAAACCTCCCTGGCTGCCAGTTAAAAAAACCTCACCGTTTATTTTATTGCATTTATTTATTTGGTGTGTCAAGCATATATGAGAAAACACGTACAATACAATACAATAGCAGAGTTGGAAGGGACCTTGGAGGTCTTCTAGTCCAACCCCCTGCCTAGGCAGGAAACCCTATACCGTTTCAGACAGATGGCTATCCAACATCTTCTTAAAGACTTCCAGTGTTGGGGCATTCACAACTTCTGGAGGCAACTTCTGTTCCACTGATTAATTCTTCCCACTGTCAGGAAATTTCTCCTCAGTTCTAAGTTGCTTCTCTCCTTGATTAGTTTCCACCCATTGCTTCTTGTTCTACCCTCAGGTGCCTTGGAGAATAGCTTGACTCCCTCTTCTTTGGGGCAACCCCTGAGATACTGGAAGACTGCTATCATGTCTCCCCTGGTCCTTCTTTCTATTAAACTAGACATCCCCAGTTCCTGCAACCGTTCTTCATATGTTTTAGTCTCCAGTCCCCTAATCCTCTTTGTTGCTCTTCTCTGCACTCTTTCTAGAGTCTCCACATCTTTTCTACATCGTGGCGACCAGAACAGAATGCCGTATTCCAAGTGTGGCCTTACCAAGGCCTTCTAAAGTGGTATATAACTTTGAATATATCATATAAATATATGAGTATAAGCAGGTATACGTACATACATTAAAAAATGAGTGCAAATAAATGGAGAGAGTAGGACAGGGACAGAAGGCTTGCTGGTTTTCTTATGCACACCCCCTTTTACGGACTTCTTAGGAATGGGGTGAAAGTTTTGGGAGTTTGAGGAAGTAACAACGGAGTCAGGTAGAGCATTCCAGGCGTTGACCGCTCTGTTGCTGAAGTCGTCTTTTCCGCAATCGACTTTGGAGCAGTTTACTTTGAGTTTGTATCAATTGTTTGCCCGTGTATTATTGCGGTTGAAGCTGAAGTAGTCATTGACAGGTAGGACGTTGTAAGCAGACAATTTTGTGTACTACGCTAAGGTCAGACCGCCGCCGGCGCAATTCCAGGTCGTCCCAATAGCAACATTTCGAGCCTGGAGGCATAAGGGATTCTATTGTGAGCAAAGAGGAGTGGAGGACTCTTCTCGTGAAATACCTCTGGACTAGCTCAATTGTGGGACACGGTGGCTCAGCGGCTAAGACGCTGAGCTTGTCGATCAAAAAGGTCGGCAGTTCAGCGGTTCAAATCCCTTGCACTGCATAACGGAGTGAGCTCCCGTGACTTGTCCCAGCTTCTCCCAACCTAGCAGTTTGAAAGCACGTTAAAAAAATGCAAGTAGAAAAATAGGAGCCACCTTTGGTGGGAAGGGAACAGCGTTCCGTGCGGCTTCGCAAGATCAGGTTAACAACTCTTAATGCCTTTTTGGCATTACTAGGAGTTTACCAGGAGTTTCCTCCTGGGATTAAACAGAAGGGGGAACAGCCAGGGAGGTGCTCTCTCTGTGTCTCTCTGTCTCTGTCTCTGTCTCTGTCTCTCTCTCTCTCTCTCTCTCTCTCTCCCTCTCTCTCTCTCTTGAATTGGTCAGTCCACAGCGATGGGGTTTATTTTTAGCAGACCGGCAAAGGGTTATCTTTTCCACTTAGCTGGGACTTTTCAAAGTGACAGATGGCTCACGGTTTGATTGGTGTCACTCTCTAGATGCCGCTTGGCTAGATCCTGCTGGGGGAAAGGGGAGTAGATTCATTCTGCCTGCTGGACACGCTAAGTCAGACCTTGCAAGAGAGAAGTGGGGGAGGGGGGGCGTTGGATGTTGGGTATCCAACTGACACTCTCCATCTTCTCTGTGTCAAGGTAGCAGGCCAGATTAAGTTGTCAGACAACTTAGAAGAAAAAGTTTTTTAAAAATAGCCTGGGAAATGCGGAATAACAAGAGTTGGAAGGGGCCTTGGAGGTCTTCTAGTCCAACCGCCTTCTCAAGCAGGAAACCCTAAACCATTTCATATACATGGAGAATAGAGTAGAGTAGAGTAGAACAGAACAGTTGGAAGGGACCTTGGAGGTCTTCTAGTCCAACCCCCTGCTTAAGCAGGAGACCCTATGTCATTTCTGTCCCAGTCTCTTCTTGTCTCTTCTTGAAACTTGTGAAGGCAAGTCGTTACACTGGCTAATTGATATCTGGGATTACAGAAATACAGAATAACAGAGTTGGAAGGGACCTTGGAGGTCTTCTAGTCCAACCCCCTTCTCAAGCAGAAAACCCTAAACCATTTCATATACATGGAGAATAGAGTAGAGTAGAGTAGAATAGAACAGAACAGTTGGAAGGGACCTTGGAGGTCTTCTAGTCCAACCCCCTGCTTAAGCAGGAGACCCTTCTGTCCCAGTCTCTTCTTGTCTCTTCTTGAAACTTGTGAAGGCAAGTCGTTACACTGGCTAATTGATATCTGGGATTACAGAAATACAGAATAACAGAGTTGGAAGGGGCCTTGGAGGTCTTCTAGTCCAGCCTCCTGCTCAAGCAGGAGAACGTAGACCATTTCGCATACATGGCGAAGAGAAGAAGAGAAGAGAAGAGGAATAGAATGGCAGAGTTGGAGGGGACCTTGGAGGTCTTCCAGTCCATTTTGTGTGAAGTGCAGCTGCTTTGGCATCCGTGGGGTGAGTGAGTCAGTTGTGCAGCTTTTGTGTTAGTTTTGTGTAAAGTGTGACAGTTGGGGTGTTGTTGTTTTTTTGGAGCTCTCTGTGACTCTGTGAGGTTTCCCCCTTGTTGCAGGGGTCATTTTGTGTGAAGTCCAGCTGCTTTGACACTGTACGCGAGTCAGTTGTGCAGCCGCGGCCACCCAATCCTATGACCACCCAGCCACGCCCACCCAGCCACGCCCACAGAACCGGTAGGGGCAATGTTTGCATTTCAGCCCCGGTTGCCGACCCCGGCTATAAAGATGCGAGCACCTTAAGCGGCGAAGTTCTCCCAGAAGGCAATCTCTTTCGCCTTAATCCAGCCGAGCACGGGCCGCCATTCAGAACCGCCGTAGAAACATGCGCCGTTCCTCATTGAGGCATTGGGATTATTTCGTCGATACTGAGGTCACTGGGAATGAATGGAAGGGTCCCTGCCCATCCCCCAGCCTTTAATTTATTCCCTACTTTGCTTTATTGAAGCGAGATCTGGCGCTCCAGATATCAATGATCAAAAGATGCTTGGCGCCGTTGGTTTAAAGCTTCACCCGGGAAAGAGACAGATTTTATAAAAAGGAAAAAGAGGGGGACGGATGTCGTGACATTTCTTGCTTCCTCCTGTCCCCTTCCCCACCGATAGCCGGGAGGGGTGGGTTTGCGGAGGAGTCATAGAATCAGAAGGCTGGAAGGGACCTCAGAGGTCATCTGGTTCAACCCCACCCCCTGCCCAAGGCCTCTCTGACAAGCTAAAGAGATGCAGCCGCTTTAAAGGGCCAGTGCATCAAAGCTTTTGAAAGCAGACACCTTTTTTTTCTCCTCCTTTGCAAAAGATCCCAAATAATCCATTTGAAAGTCTGCGCAGCCCCCTGGATCCCTTAGATCACATTTCTCAATTTCAGTAGCTTTTAAGCTGCACGGACTTCAACTGTTTCTTTGTCCTTTCTTTCTTTCTTTCCTTCCTTCCTCCCTCCCTCCCTCCCTTCCTCTT
>JAKRSK010005135.1:140000-150000 GCA_029891615.1 Natrix natrix natrix | reverse complement strand
TATGCCCATATTGACTTGAATCTTGATTCAGAGGCTTGGCCATTGACTCATATTTATGACAGTCTCAAGTCCTTTAGATTTTGAAGCCACGATGTTCTTCTTTTCTCTGGACATCCTTTGCCTTCAATCTTGGTATGCCGGTATTTTTCCAGGTGTTGCATCCTACCTCCCCAATATTCTAACTTTCGCCTTAACTAACTTTAGAACTTGAGTTTAACTGTTAACGGGAACTAACTTTCTGAGCCTGCCAATGTAAAATCTCCCCTGGCCAAGGTGTGAGATCCCCCCCCCCTTGGGGCCTTCTCCCCTTGGGTCAAGGAGCAGGAAAAAGGGGGAGAAAGACCCTTCAGCCCCCCTCGCCAATCTGCAGCCGAGTAAAGGAAGCCCACCGGAAAACGCCGATTCCGCGCCCCCCCCCTTCCAACCTTCAGTGGACTTTGGAAAGCCAATTTTCCTTTTCTCTTTTAGAAAGTTGTTTATTTTTCTCTTTCAAATTCATTCACAAATATACAATCTTATAATTACTTTTAGCCTTGATCTATTCATCTTTAACGTTATTTTCTTACAAATATTTAGAATACATTTTGGATCACTTTCTTCTCAACCTCCCTTCTCTGCCTTCTTTTTCCTTCCTCTCCTTCCTTCTTTCTTTTTCCTCTCTCTTTCCCCCCTCCTCCTCTCTTCTCCTTCTTTCCCTCTCTCCTAACTCTTAATTCCCTTCCTTTACTTCCTCTGCTTTTAGCATTTCTTCCTTTCCCTCCTCATCCTTCCTTCTTTCTTCTTCCCCTCTCTTTCCCCCCTCCTCCTCTCTTCTCCTCCTTCTTTCCCTCTCTCCTACTCTTAATTCCCCTCTTTTACTTCCTCTGCTTTACTCTTTCTTCCTTTCCCTCCTCATCCTTCCTCCTTTCTTCTTCCCCTCTCTTTCCCCCCTCCTCTTCTCTTCTCCTCCTTCTTTTCCTCTCTCCTACTCTTAATTCCCCTCCCTTACTTCCTCTCCTTTTACCCTTTTTTTCCTTTCCCTCCTCATCCTTCCTCCTTTCCGTTGTTGTCCCTGTTTATTTACTTTCCCTTTATGGGTTCTCGGGGTGGCATTTCAGCAATCCCAACTTTATATTTTCATACACAATAATGTATGTTCTGTGTTACATTTTACTTCTGATAATAATTCCACCTGTATCATTTTTTTTTTAACTTGCATACTTGCATTTTAATACTTTCCTGTTAAAAGGAAAGCCAATTTCCACAGTCTATTTTTGCGGAGACACTTGGAAAAAAAATCTGGCTCCAGCAATTCTTCCATTCCTGGGCATCCTGTCTGGCCAGGCCAGCCTAGGGCAGAGTCCCCTTCCATGCCCCAAATCACCATTCCCCACCTGGCAGCCAGGTTTTTTTTCTGCTCCATGCAACTGATGCCATCTATTCACGGTGGGCCACGCCGAGCGATTTAACCTGCGATCGTGTAGCACACACCGCCTTCCTTCGACACACTTTCCTTTCTTCCTCCGGAAGTCACCTTTTCCCTCCTGTGTTTGCTTCCCCCCCACCCCCCCCTTCAAAAAAAGAAACACCACAATTTTTCGGGCCCTCTATTAAAAGCAACTATTAAAAGCAACTGTAAAAGACTTTGGAATCACTTTGTTGTCACAGCTGAGCTTGGAAAGAGGAGGAGGGGAGGGGGGGGGGGAAATTAAAATAAATTAAAAGCTGCCAACATTTTTGATCTTAGGAAATTGGGCGGCCCGAACGGGCCGGGGTCAGACAAACAACACGAATTCTCTTGCAATTGGCACATTTCTCGGGCGAAAAAGCTTCCGTTCTGGGCATTCCTGGCTTAAAAAAAGAGGGAGGGGAAAAAAATTAAAGCAGAATTACCTCTAAGTTGCAGAGAGCTACGACAGGAAGCATGCAAGCAGGCATTAGAGGGACTTCCCAGCAAAAATAGCCGTGCAAATGTGTCAGAAAAGGAATTGGATATTCGTCGGGGGCCGCCACAAAAAATACAGAAAATAAACTTGGATCCCAATCAAGATAACGAAGAGACCTTATTCTCGAGCAACATTTACTGCAGAGGAAGTCCTCGGCTTACGACCGGAATGGAGCCCCAACATTTCCGTTCTTAAGCCAGACTGTGGTTTGAGTTTGAGTTTTGCTCCCTCTTTATGTCCATCTTTCCTCCCACCACTGCTAAGCGAATTGCTGCGTTCGTTAAGTTAGACACGCGGTTGTTAAGCGAACCCAGCTTCCCCATCGCCTTTGCCTGTCAGGAGGTCGCAAACAGGGGCATGGCATGACCCCGGGATACTGCGACCGTCATAAATATGAGTCGGTTGCCGAGGGGCTGAATTTTGATCGCCCCACCATGGGGATGCTGCAACAGTACGAAAAAGAGTCCAAAGTCATTTTTTTTCCAGTGGTGTTTCAACTTCAAACAGTCACTAAACTAACTGTTCCAACTTCTGTACCTGTACAGAATAACAAAGAGTTGGAAGGGACCCTGAAGGTCTTCTAATCCAACCCCCTGCTTCAGCAGGAGAGCTTATCCCAATCCGCACCAATGGCCGCGAGGATGCTACCGTGGAAAACAGTCCCACGTCCCTTTTTTCATTGCCGTCGTAACTTTGAAATGGTCCCTAAATGGATGTTTTTAAGCCACCTGTATTTCTACCCAAAATTGGGCAGCCTTCTCATCAACAAGCCTGTGGAGACGACAGAGGCAGGAAAAAAAAAAATCTTGCGCCTTTTTTCTCCTGGATCGTGGGGTGCTGGGGAGACATGTTGGGGCGCCAGTGGGAGATTGCAAGCGGGGTATTTTGAGATCCGAAATCCTCCCCTTGGTCACCTGGTTGCATTCGAACGAAGTGCCATGGCCTGCCTGCAGCCAGTGGAGCGGGTGGCAGATTCAGACAGCGAGGAGGTTGGGGAGGAACATGGGCCAGTCCCGGAGTTTGGGGATTGCTCAGACGAGAGCTCTGTGTTGGAGGCAGAGAGGAGGATATGTGCTGCCTTCGTAGTCGGAGATACAATACAATACAATAGTAGAGTTGGAAGGGACCTTGGAGGCCTTCTAGTCCAACCCCCTGCCTAGGCAGGAAACCCTATACCGTTTCAGGCAAATGGCTATCCAACATCTTCTTAAAGACTTCCAGTGTTGGGGCATTCACAACTTCTGGAGGCAACTTCCGTTCCACTGATTAATTGTTCTAACTGTCAGGAAAGTTTCTCCTCAGTTCTAAGTTGCTTCTCTCCTTGATTAGTTTCCACCCATTGCTTCTTGTTCTGCCCTCAGGTGCCTTTGGAGAATAGATTGACCTTCCTCTTCTTTGTGGCAGCCTCTGAGATATTGGAAAACTGCTATCATGTCTCCCCTAGTCCTTCTTTCTATTAAACTAGACATACCCAGTTCCTGCAACCGTTCTTCATACATTTTAGTCTCCAGTCCCCTAATCATCTTTGTTGCTCTTCTCTGCACTGTGGGGCAGAAGAACAGCTGGAGCCTGTTCCCAGTGTGTGCATGAGCAGAGCTGCCAGGAGAAGGGAACAGCTAAGGAACAACGGTTGACTCGTGAGTAAAGGCACAGGTGGACGGTGAATGGCCCCTCCCAAAGGGAATAAAGAGGAGCGAAAGGGGAGTGGAGTTTGCAGGAGACAATCAGTTCAATTCATTAGAGTGAAGATCTGTTCCTGAATTCTTGCCAAGGAATTGCTGCTACAGCATGGCGTTTAAAAGATATCAGCCTGGCAGCTCTCCATAAAGCCCCATAAAGGTCTGTGGGTGTAAATTCACCCTTGAAAGACTGTTTGCCGGGACTTTGGTAGACGTGAATGAGAGGAATTCACATGAGCTTCAAAAAAAAGGGGGGTTGGTCAAGACCAGGAGTCTGCTTACGTGATTTTGGGAAGCCTAAGTCTGAACACACGGCTTACAAAAACCCCTCCCCGTCCCAAGCGGTCAACTGATGGTGTCTTTTTTTTCCCCTCCCCTTCCAGGAAATGCTCACGGATTCCGAGACGGGCCTGCAGGACGGCTGCGTTAAAAAGGTAAGATCGAAAAACGTGGATTTCCTCCGCAAACCTGCGTGATTTTAGTCTTCGGTTCCGGTGGGAATTCAAATTTATTTTATTTTATTTTTTAAAAATCGCTTTCATTGCAAGCCTGCTGGTGGGGCTGCCTCCTTTCCGGCTTAGCGATGGCTGAATTTGACTGAACTTACTGTTACTTATTTCTTAAATTTATTAGTGGAATTCACTTATCTTCCCTAGCGGTTCCCAAATGTGAGCGCATGCAATTCAGCTTGAAAACATGCCTAAATAGGACGGCATCGATCCGGAGCAGGTGGACAGGCTGCCCACTGCAATCTCCAGTACCGGTTCGGACAAACTGATCCGAACCGGCTGAATGCTATCTCTGGTCATCTCACTGTTTGCAGCGACTTTATGGAGTCTTTGGGTCCCCGAGTCGGTCCTGTTGTTTGGGGCGGCATTTGTGTGTGCTTTTCGGGTGAAACTGAACGCTCACAGGCTTTACGGGGGAAGCTCAATTGTTTTGCAACTTGATTCAGGCGTGCGAACGCCCAACGTTTCTTCCCTGGCCTTCCCACGCACTCCCACCCACCTGTGGCCTTTTCGGGGTTTCCGTTCTGTTGAACGAATCCGCAGCCATCCTTGAGCCACGGCAGGCTTATCTGGCGGGAACAGCGGGTGAACTCGTCCTCCGTGAATGATGATAATGAAACCGGAACCTCCTTTTGCGTCCCTGAGTTGAGATGAGGGTTTCGTCTGGTGTTTCTGCCCCCCCCCCACACACACACCTTGACAATGTTAAGAGGTGTGGACTTCAACTCCCAGAATTCTCCAGCTAGGATGCAGTTGGAGTTCACATATCTTTTCTTTAAGTTTGTTTATTACATTTCTATGCTGCCGCTCTGAGCACTCAAGTTGAGAAACACTGATTTAGTATCCAGTTATCCATCCATCCCTATCTATCTATCTATCTATCTATCTATCTATCTATCTATCCATCCATCCATCCATCCATCCATCCATCCATCCATCCACATATCTACGTATCTATCCATCCATTCCATATCTACCTGCCCATCTCTATCTATCTCTATCTATCATTATCTATCTTTTATCTATATCTATCCATCCATCCATCCATCCATATCTATCTACCTACCTATCTCTCTGCCTCTAGCTATTCATCCATATCTATCTATCTATCTATCTATCTATCTATCTATCTATCTATCTATCTATCCATCCATCCATCCATCCATTTCTATCTATACTTATCTATCTGTCACTCCCTCCATCCATATCTATCTGTCTGTCTGTCTATCTATCTATCTATCTATCTATCTATCTATCTATCTATCTATCCCTATCTATCCCTATTTCTTTCTGTCTATCTATTCCTATATATCTATCCCTATTTCTATATCTCCTTCTTTCTTTCTATCTATATCTATCTATATCTATCTATCCATCCATCCATCCATCCATATCTATCTATCTATCTATCTATCTATCTATCTATCTATCCATCCATCCATCCATCCATCCATCCATCCATATCTATCTATCTATCTATCTATCTATCTATCTATCTATCTATCATCTATCTATCTATCATCTATCTATCTATCCATCCATCCATCCATTTCTATCTATATCTATCTATCCAACCCTCCCTCCATCCATATCTGTCTGTCTGTCTGTCTGTCTGTCTGTCTCTAGTTATCCATCCATATCTATCTATCTATCCATCCACCCATCCATCCATTTCTATCTATACTTATCTATCTGTCACTCCCTCCATCCATATCTATCTGTCTGTCTGTCTATCTATCTATCTATCTATCTATCTATCTATCTATCTATCTATCTATCTATCCCTATCTATCCCTATTTCTTTCTGTCTATCTATTCCTATATATCTATCCCTATTTCTATATCTCCTTCTTTCTTTCTATCTATATCTATCTATATCTATCTATCCATCCATCCATCCATCCATCCATATCTATCTATCTATCTATCTATCTATCTATCTATCTATCTATCTATCTATCTATCTCTAGCTATTCATCCATATCTATCTATCTATCTATCTATCTATCTATCTATCTATCTATCTATCTATCATCTATCTATCTATCATCTATCTATCTATCCATCCATCCATCCATTTCTATCTATATCTATCTATCCAACTCTATCATCCATATCTTCTGTCTGTCTGTCTGTCTGTCTGTCTCTAGTCTATCATCTATCTATCTATCTATCTATCATCTATCCATCATCCACATCTATCTATCTATCTATCTATCTATCTATCTATCTATCTATCTATCTATCTATCATCTATCTATCTATCTATCTATCTATCTATCTATCTATCCTATCTATCTATCATCTATCTATCTATCATCTATCTATCTATCTATCTATCTATCTATCTATCTATCTATCATCTATCTATCATCTATCTATCTATCTATCTATCTATCCATCACATCTATCTATCACATCTATCTATCTATCTATCTATCTATCTATCATCTATCTATCTATCATCTATCTATCTATCCATCCTATCTATCCATATCTATCTATATCTATCTATCCAACCTCCATCCATCATATCTATCTATCTATCTATCTTCTATCTGTCTGTCTATCTATTATCATCATATCTATCTATCTATCCATCCATCCATCCATCCATCCACATCTATTTATCTATCTATCTATCTATCTATCTATCTATCTATCATCTATCTATCTATCTATCTATCTATCTATCTATCTATCATTCTATCTATCTCATCTATCTATCATTCTATCTATCTATCATTCTATCTATCTATCATTCTATCTATCTATCTATCTATCTATCTATCATCTATCTATCATCTATCTATCTATCTATCTATCTATCTATCCATCCACCCATCCATCCATCCACATCTATCTATCTATCTATCTATCTATCTATCTATCTATCTATCTATCTATCATCTATCTATCTATCTATCTATCATTCTATCTATCATTCTATCTATCTATCATTCTATCTATCTATCTATCTATCTATCTATCTATCTATCTATCATCTATCTATCTATCTATCTATCTATCTATCATTCTATCTATCTCTATCTATCTATCATTCTATCTATCTATCATTCTATCTATCTATCATTCTATCTATCTATCATTCTATCTATCTATCATTCTATCTATCTATCTATCTATCTATCTATATCTATACATACATACATACATACATTTCTATCTATATTTAGCTATCCATCCATCCATATCTACCTGCCTACCTACCTACCTATCTATCTCTAGCTATCCTTCCTTCCATCCATCCATCCATCCATTTCTATCTATCCATCCATCCATCCATCCATCCCTGTGGCTCATCATATGGTCATTTTTTTTTCCTTGACATACATTTCTGGGTTCTTGATGGCAATAAGAAGGAACGGGAGGGCGGCAGAAGGAAATAACGTTCTCCTGATGTGACGGGTTTAATTCCGAAGAGAGGCGCACAGGACCATGCCACGAACGGAGGTCTCAGCTTGTCTCTAGTGCCACAGCCGCGTCTCGGATGCTCCCTGAGCTCTGCGCTTTTCCTGCCGACGTTTCATTACCAAACGAGGTAACCTCATCAATGCTAGAAGGGAGTGGGGCTTGTGGAGAAGAGGAAGAGGCGCAGGAGGGAGGAGAAGGAATCGGGAATGGCACTTAGGCTTCTCGACACCACTTCACGGTGCTTTACTCTATTTTCCTGCAGCTCAGTGCTTTTCCTGCAGACGTTTCATTACCAAACTAGGTAACACCATCAGCGCACAGAGCTACAAACCTTCTCTTCCGTCCGATGTCACTCTCTGTATCGTAGATCAGGGTCCAGTTTCTCTTTATTCCATTTTTGCACCAAAAAACCCTACTTTTCTTAAGTATCAGTTGCCGTTGGCTCAACACGGCACTTTTGGGGTGGAAAACCACAGCGGTTTTATATTTTCCTTCTGGCTGCCTTGGGACTACACTTTCCCGAGCTCCGCGCATTGGGGGGAAAAATTAAACGCCCCAGGAGTGGCTGTCATTCACAAAACAACGTGGGCAGAATGCATCCCTGCCCCAGCGCCCTCGTCTCTCTTCCTTGGCCCATGAAGGCAGGCTTTTCCAGAAACGGCTTTTGGGGGGCATGAATTGGAAAAGGGGGCAACCTCCGCGGAGCTTCAGCCCGGCTGAACTTTTTACCCCGTCCGTCTCCATAAGTCATCCGACGAGACGTGACTCTGGGCTGGAGTTACGGCACAGAGAGAGGCTTTCTTATATATATTATTCCAGACCGAGAGATCTATGGGACTTTAGAGCTTTCCATGGAGAGAAGCTCACGCTTGGCTATTTTTAATTTTTGTTCTCTTGCGTATCATTTTGAGTATACATTCATGTTTGTTATTCTTCTTTATATTTATCATTCTTAGGCATTTATTATTTCATTTAATAGGTTGTAATGTACAGTTTGGGTTGCTTTATTTACCATCCCTTGCGTCTGTTGTAACACCACCTTATTTTCCCTGTCTTTTCTCCCTCCCTTCTCTACTTTCTTCCTTCCTCCTCTCCTTCCCTTCCTTCTTCCCTTCCCTTTCTCCTACTCCTACTCTTCCTCTTCCCCTCCCTACCCTCTCTCCTTCTCTTTCTCTCCCTTCCACCTTCTTCTCCTTACCTCTTCCTTCCTCCTCTCCTTCCCCTTCCTTCTTCCCTTATCTTTCTCCTACTCCTACTCTTCCCCTTCCCCTACCTACCCTCTCTCCTTCTCTTCCTCTCCCTTCCATCCTTCTCTCGTTACCTCTTTCTTCCTTCCCTCCTCTCCTTCCCTTTCTTTCTTCCCCTCCCTACCTTCTCTCCTCCTCTTCCTCTCCCTTCCACCCTCCTCTCCTTACCTCTTTCTTCTTTCCCCCCGTCTTCCTTCCATTCTCTCCTCCTCTCTCTCCCTTTCTTTTCTATTGTTGTAGGTGTCTCTTTCAGATCTCAGTTTTTATTTTATGAACTATCTCGCACGCTGGGAAAAACTCCCTCCCTCTTTTACGTTCATGACATCCCAAGCAATTTTTTTTTTGCTTTGGAGGGGGCTCTTAAAACTGTTTTTTTAAGGCCAGTTTTCGGGGGTCCTATTTTGGACACCTTTTTCGCGGCTCTGCTTCAAACTGGACGTTTTTAAGAAGAGGCTGGATAACCATTTGTCTGAAGTGGTGGAGGGTTTCCTGCCTGAGCAGGGGGTAGGACTAGAACAGTGGTCACCAACTGGTGGTCCACCAGAAAATTTTGGTGGTCCTCAGAAAAATGATTTGCCTTTTTTATATCGCCCTCAATCAGGGGTCCTCAAACTACGGCCCCCTGGGATGGATACGTGCAATGAAGGCTTGTGTTGCTGCAGAGAGTCTCCCCCTTCGGGGTCTTTTTGTGGGGGTCACAGGGGGGTGCAGAAATTCCGACTTGGGGTCTGCTTCGGCCTCCTGGTGGGGGGCTTTGGGCGAAGGCTGGAGGGAAGAGCCGCTGGTGGAGAAGAGCCAGAGGGCCTCGTTCCAGGGGGACTGCATCAGGGCCTGGAACTGCCTGACCATCTCAGCCCACTGAGCCTCCAGGCGTTGGCACCTGGCCTTGTACTCCCGCAGGTCTTCCCTCTGCTTGGAAAGCCTATGCTCCTAGTCCTCAGGACTAGAAGACCCCCAAGGTCCCTTCCAGCTCTATTCTGATTGATTGATTGATTGATTGATTGATTGATTGAATTGGTCTAGGGTCTCCTGCTTGAGCAGGGGGTTGGACTAGAAGACTTCCCAGGTCCCTTTCAGCTCTATTCTGATTGATTGATTGATTGATTGAATTGGTCTAGGGTCTCCTGCTTGAGCAGGGGGTTGGACTAGAAGACTTCCCAGGTCCCTTTCAGCTCTATTCTGATTGATTGATTGATTGATTGAAT
>JAKRSK010005135.1:122500-135000 GCA_029891615.1 Natrix natrix natrix | reverse complement strand
AATTATGGCTGGTCACTCATGGCCTAAAGGCCTTTCGGTTGGGTTGGGGGGGCAGAGGGTTATAATAACAGTAAGGACACAGTTATGGAAGCCGCCATTCATTCGTCTGGTCCTTTTTAACCCCGAGCAGCTCCCGAGTCCATCCTTTTCCAGCACAAATCGCAGATTAATAATTCCTTAGCTGGTTTCTGTCACGGGCTACCAAGACCAGGGCTGGGGGGTTGGGGGGGTGGGCTGTGGTGTTTCTGGTTGCCTTTGAAAGATTGGAGGGAGGTTGGAAGGAAGGGGGAAGGAAGGAAGGGAAGGGAAGGAGGAAGAGGGAAGGAAAGGGGAGGGAAGGAGGAATAGGGAATGAAAGGAAAGGAGGAGAAGGGAAGGATGAAAAGGGAAGGAAAGAAGGAAAAGGGGAAGGGAAAGAGCAAGAGGGAAGGGAAGGAGGAAGAGGGAAGGAAAGGAAAGGAGGAGAAGGGAAGGATGAAAAGGGAAGGAAAGAAGGAAAAGGGGAAGGGAAGGAGGAAGAGGGAAGGAAAGGAAAGGTAGGGAAGAGGGGAGGGGGGGAAGGAAGGAAGGAGTAATGAAAACAAATAAGGCAGGGAAAAAGGGAGGAAAAAAAGAAAAAGGAAGCAAAAGGAAAAGTGAGCAAAAAGGGAGGGAATAAGGAAATGTAGGAAGAAGAGGAGAAAAGAAGAAGAGAGGAAGAGAGGAAGAGGAAAAAAAGGAGAGGGTGTAGAGAAGAAAGGAAAGAAGGAAGAGGGAAGGGAAGGAGGAAGAGGGAAGGGAAGGAGGAAGAGAGAAGGGAAGGAAGGAAAGGAGGAAGAGGGAAGAGGAAGAGGAAGGAAATGAAATGAAAGGAAAGGAGGAAGGGTAGGGAAGAGAAGGAAGGAAAGGAGGAAGAGGGAGGGAAAGGAAAGGTGGAGAAGGGAAGGGAAGAGAAGGATGAAAAGGGGAAGGGAATGAGGAAGAGGGAAGGGAAGGAAAGGAGAAGAAGAGGAAATAGAAAGGAAAGGAAAGGAGGAAGAGGGGAGGGAAATGAAGGAGGAAGAGGGAAGGGAAGGAAAGGGAAGGGAAGGAATGGAGGAAGAGGGAAGGGAAGGAAAGGGAAGGGAAGGAATGGAGGAAGATGGAAGGGAAGGGAAGGTAGGGAAGAGGGGAGGGAAAGAAGGAAGGAGTAATGAAAAAAGAAAGTAAGGCAGGGAAGACGGGAGGAAAAAAAGAAAAAGAAGGCAGGAATGAAAAGTGAGTAAAAAGGGGGGAATAAGGAAATGAAGGAAGAAGAGAAGAAGAGAGGAAGAGGAGGAAAAGTAGGGGAAGGAGAGGAAGTGGAAGAGGGAGGAAAGGAAGAAGGAAGAGAAGGAGAACGGGAAGTCTAAACTGTAACCCTACAAGCCTAATTTCCACCTAATTTCCAGCCCGTTTTCTTATATTATATTCACCACTTTTACTCCAAGGCAGAAGTTTTCTTTAAAATCTCTCCCCCATCCCCACTTTCTACGTACCTGAGGTGCAAGTCCCTAAACCTTCACCTTTTAATAATAATCATAATAATAATTTTTTTAAAAAAGCATAGTTAGCTGGAAAAACCTGACCCCGGACTCCTCCAGCTTCATTTCTGATCTCCTGCCTCTTAATCCTTTCGTTTCCCCGGTTTCTGTTGTCCAGAGGATTTCCCTCCAGGTGCTTAGCTGGTCCAGTTAAGGACCAAGCGAGTCTCAGCTTGTTAAGCTGGTTTAATGCTAACCTGGGCTAGGCTGGGCAGCGCTGTGTGTGAATCTCCCGTTGGGGAGCTTATAATATCTGTTGCAGAAATGCAGAGCAAAGGCTCACTCCGGTAGGCAAATCAAGGACCATTTTTGGGTAGCATTTTTTAATAAGTGTTCCCCCCCCCTTTTTTTTTTTAAATTAACCTAGGGCAGGGGTCGGCAACCTTAAATGAGCCACAAAGGTCCTAACCAGAAGCCCCCCGTTCAATTCTGGAGCCGACCAGCAGTCCGGTTCCCCCACCATAGAGTCTCCTCCTAGCATGGCCTCCTTTTTCCTCCACCTGTCCTAACCGAAAGCCCTATCCATTTTTGGAGCCCACCGGCGACAGGGAGCTGCAGAGGAGGGAGGAAAGAGCCACATGCAGCTCTGGAGCCCCACAGGTTGCTGACCCTTGGTATAGGGTATTCGGCCTCAAAGAATCACAGCCAACATGGACCATATTACATGTTGGGGACAATATTAGGCTATGCACACACACGAAAAATCAGTTATCGTGGAAGAAAAATTGCTATCGGGTTATTTTTCAAAACGAGGAGAGGATTCGAGTGAATGTCTTTGCGAGAACAATTGGTGGGTGGAACAGCTTGCCACCAGAGGTTGTGGGCACTCCGTCACTGGAGGTTTTTAAGAAGAGATCGGAGAACTGTTCGTCTGGAATGGTGTAGGGTCTCCTGCTTGAGCAGAGGGGCTAGACTAGAAAACCTCCAAGGTTCCTTCCAACTCTTTTTTCTGTATTTCCTTCCTTTCTTCCTTCCTCCCTCCCTCCCTCCCTCCCTCCCCTCCTTCCAGCTCTGTTATTCTGTAAGGATCCTTCCAAATCTTTTTTGCTGCATTTCTTTCTTTCCTTCCTTCTTTCCTTCCCTCCTTCCTTCCTTCTGTTATTCCTTAGAGAATAACAGATTCTCTAAGGACCCTTCAACTCTTTTATTCTGTATTTCCTTCCTTCCCTCCCTCCCTCCCTTCCCTCTTCCAGTTCTGTTATTCTGTAAGGATTCTTCCAACTATCTTATTCTGTATTTCCTTCCTTCCTTCCTTCCTTCCTTCCTTCCTTCCTTCCTTCCTTCCTTCCTTCCTTCCTTCTCTGTTATTCTCTAAGGATCCTTTCAACTCTTTTATTCTGTATTTCCTTCCTTCCTTTCCTTCCTTTCCTTCCTTCCTTCCTTCGTTCCTTCCTTCCTTCTCTGTTATTCTCTAAGGAGCCTTCCAACTCTTTTATTCTGTATTTCCTTCCTCCTTCCCTCCCTCCCTCCTTTCCTCCCTCCCTCCCTTCTATGTTATTCCATAATTCCTTCCCCTTAAGCTTGGGAGGTTCAGTTTCTATGAAACCAAAGCAAGGAACTGCATCCAGTTGGTCCTTATAATCTACCTTTTGAATATCCTCATAAATCCTCCAACAAAAAGCTGAACAGTTGTCTGAGACGGCCTTTCTCTCTTTCTCCTCCCTCCCTCCCTCCTTCTCTCTCTCTCTCTCTCTCTCTTTAAAAAAAAGAAGCATTTTTTCCATTCCTCCTCCTCCTCCTTCTCCTCCCCCTCTTTCATTACGGACCCTCGGCCTTTAATCAAAGAGCGAGAAGTCTATTAATTCAGTGAATGAACATATAGTAAAGTCAGTTCCCCCTCTTCAAGACAATAATGCGGAGGTCAGCTCAGGTTGCCATGGCAACTAAGTACCTCTCTGAGAAGTTTGGCATCCTGGGTTTTGACGGGCGCGGGGCGGGGGGGGGGGGGGAAACAGAGTGGGGGGAAATATGCTGGGGAAATCGCCCGAACAAACTTTGACGGGCACAAATAATCCAATGTTTGGTGGCAGTGTTTCATTTCCCTTATTATTATTATTTTTTTAATAAGGCCGTGCCTTAAATTGACACCGAGGTTAAGCCAAGATGTTTTCCTCGCAGTTGCAATATAACTGAGATTTTTTTTTCCCCCCCTTAAATAATAATTTTTTAAAAAAGTTAATTTGGGAGTCATTTTGCAGGGCAAAATAATAATCCCAATGCATGCTGCAAATTCTCCCCTCCTGCCTTCTGCCTGGGTTATCCTGTGTTTTCAACCTTGGCCGTTTGAAGATATATGGACTTCGACTCCCAGAATTCTCCCCCCCCCCCCCCACTCCCAGGCTGGGGAATTCTGGGAGTCGAAGTCCACACATCTTCAAAGTCGCCAAGGTTGAGAAACAGGGGGAGGGAGGAAGAAGAAAAAAAAAACAGATTTGTTCCATGTCTGCTAACCAACAGGCAAGGGATGCAACCAGGGATGGGATTCAGCCAGCTCGGACCAGTTCAGGCAAACCGGTTCAATCCAACGATCAGCTAGGTAGCAAACCAGTCCGCCCTGACATTCAGCTGGGTAGTGAACCACTCTGCTCCGACGATCAGCTGGGTAGCGAACCAGTCTGCTCCGATGATCAGCTGGGTGGAAGTCGCTCCAATCGTGAGCGATCATCGCTCCGATGATCAGCTGGGTAGTGAACCAGTCTGCTCCGATGATCAGCTGGGTAGCGAATCAATCTGCTCCGATGATCAGCTGGGTAGTGAACCAGTTGCTCCGATGATCAGCTGGGTAGCGAATCAATCTGCTCCGATGATCAGCTGGGTAGCGAATCAATCTGCTCCGATGATCAGCTGGGTAGCGAACCAGTCTGCTCCGATGATCAGCTGGGTAGCGAACCAGTCTGCTCCGATGATCAGCTGGGTAGCGAACCAGTCTGCTCCGATGATCAGCTGGGTAGCGAACCAGTCTGCTCCGATGATCAGCTGGGTAGCGAACCAGTCTGCTCTGATGATCAGCTGGGTAGCGAACCAGTTGCTCTGATGATCAGCTGGGTAGAGAACCAGTTGCTCCGATGATCAGCTGGGTAGTGAACCAGTCTGCTCCGATGATCAGCTGGGTAGTGAACCAGTTGCTCTGATGATCAGCTGGGTAGTGAAGCACTTTGCTCCAATGATCAGCTGGGTAGCAAACCAGTCTGTTCCAACAATCAGCTGGGTAGTGAAGCACTTTGCCCCGACGATCAGCTGGGTAGCGAACCAGTCCGCTCCGATGATCAGCTGGGCCTGCCTGCCCATCCCTGTGCTTTACTTATCTATATCCTCTCAGCTGATTCGCGCGACAGAGTGGATCGCTGTCTCTCAGCTATGGTCCTCCCCAAGAAGCAACGGGGAAGGTAACTCTTGTTAAAACTGTGCCCGCGCGCAAAGTATGTGATTACTGAACCGGTTGTTAAACCAGCAGGATCCCATCACTGGATGCAACCGTTGAAAAGAAGACCGAAAAGTTTGGAAATCAGCATTTGACAGCTCCCTCCCGTGTTCTTGGATGTGATCTTGGCTTCTTTGATCCTGGTTAGCTCCATCTTGTGGCGGAGAATTCCACTTTTTTTTTTTTTTTTTTTTTGGCCTAGGGCTTTGGAAGTGGTTTTCATTGGGATTTAAATTTCTCTTCCACTTTTTCTCATTTTCGGCTTCCTTTCGACAGGCTTCCTCCCCCTTGCAAAGGGATCTCTTCCCTTGGGGTGGGGGGGGGATCCAGTGGGTGGGTGAGAAGCCAGAGAGATTGCAAGCCTTCCCAGTGTTCTTCAGAATATGGGACGTGGAAGGGACCTTGGAGGTCATCTAGTCCAATCCCCCCACCCCCACTCTCCTTGCCCAAGCCCTCTTTGACACGCGAAAGAGATGATTTAAAGGGCTGGTGCATTAAAGCTTTTGAAAGGCCGCCAAACCACTGTCGGTTCGGCCGAATTGGGCCGAACTGGTAGGAACCTACCACTGGTGCCAACCTCCTGAGGGCACAACTTTCAACCAAGCAGGTTGCATCTTCAGATTTTTAAACGGTATATTTCTGCCGACCAGAAGCCGGAATGAAAACCCACAGAGAGCCCTAGTTGGAAACGGCTGCGTCGCCTAATATGTACCCCGAAGCATAAAATTGGGGATTTTTTTTCCTTCCATCCTCTGTACTGCTGTTTCCTATCATCAATTCAGACACGGCCTCTCCGGAATTTTTTTTTTAAACCACACCAATTTCTTTTCCTTGCCCCTAAGCAGATCAGCCCAAATCCTCTGCTCCGATTTCTTGAAATAAAACACACACACACAGAGACCTACCTTTCAAGCTTGGGCCCACACCCTGGGCCCCGGTGTAATTTTTGCAACAAACGTGTTAGCTTTTCCCTTAAAATTAAGATGATGCCCCCTCCGGCTGGCGTTAAAATATAGAGTAACAGAGTTGGAAGGGACCTTGGAGGTCAGAATAGAAATAGAAATAGAATAGGGATAGGATGGGATGGAATAGAAAAATATAGAATAGAATATAGAATAATATAGAATATGGAATGAAACGGAATGGAATAGAGGATAGGATAGGATAGGATAGGATAGGATAGGATAGGATAGGATAGGATAGGATAGGATAGGATAGGACAGGAATAAATAGAATAGAATAGAACAGAGGATAGGATAAGATAAGATAGTACAGAAATGATAAGAATAGGATGGGATAGGATAGGATAGAATAGAATAGAGGATAGGATAGGATAGGATAGGGTAGAGGATAGGATAGGATAGGATAGAAATGATAAGGATAGTATAGTATAGAAATGATAAGAATGGAATAGAATAGAATAGAATAGAATAGAATAGAATAGAATAGAAGATAGGATAGGATAGGATAGGATAGAAATGATAAGAATAGGATAGGATAGAATAGAATAGAGGATAGAATAGAATAGAATAGAATAGAATAGAATAGGAATTCCAATAGGATAGGATAGAATAGAATAGAGGATAGGATAGGATAGAAATGATAATAGGGTAGGGTAGGGTAGGATAGGATAGGATAGAATAGAATAGAATAGAGGATAGGAATGATAAGAATAGGATAGAATAGAATAGAATAGAATAGAATAGAATAGAGGATAGGAATGATAAGAATAGGATAGGATAGGATAGGATAGGATAGAATAGAATAGAATAGAATAGAATAGAATAGAATAGAATAGAATAGAATAGAATAGAGGATATAATAGGATAGGATAGGATAGGATAGGGATAAGAATAGGATAGGATAGAATAGAACAGGACCGTTTAGTGACTGTCCAAGGTTACGACGGCCCTGAATATGACTGCTTTTTCACATGACCGTTGCAGTATCCCATTGACGCTCCATCACCGACTCCTATTTATGATGGTTGCAGCCTCCCGGGGGGCGTGGGGGGGGGGAATCACGCGGCTCCCCCTTTTGCAACCAGAGGAGGATGGAACCCAGATTCATTCCACCGCCACGTTACTCACTGAACTGTTGCTCACTTAACGACGGTGGCAAGGAAGTTCAACAAAGAGGGCAAAACCTCCCATCTCGCTTAGCCCCGTCAATTCCAGTCCGTCTGTCTCGGCGGCCATTCACCCTGCTTTCCTTACCCAAAGAGGGCCCCAGTGTAAAACCAGCCCCCACCCAAAAATCAAACTCCCAGCATTCCAGCAGAGAACTAACCCCTGGATGGGTGTGGTTGTGGGGGGGGGGCATTGTCCCTTTCCAAAGATACGAAAGTCCAGAATTATGATAAGTGGATGGCTGGGGTGTGTGTGGGGGGGGGGAGGACGAAAGAAGGGGGGTGACAGCTAATGGGGCCGGCATTCGTGGTTCAATAGCCCCAGAGGTCAACAAATAGTCCTGTTTACTTAATCAGGTGAAAAGAGACTCTCTTAACGCTGTGCAAACATGCCTTCCCGGAGAGTTTGCTTTCTCACCTCCTCGGCCCTTTTCAAACCACAATTATTAATCGGCCCGCTTATCGGGGGAGAGAAAAATGCCACGTCGGGCGAGTTAAAAAGATGTTTCCAGCCAGCCCTGGCAGGGCCCTGCCTAGAAACTGAGCAATGTCAGGAGGCAGGAGAAATGTGTGCATGTGTGTGTGTGTGTGTGTTAAAGATTCACACACACACACATACTTCCCCCCCCCCGCCCCCCATTCTACCTGCTCAAGGTTAGGTCTTCCAGATTTTTATATTAGGTTAAGAACCACGGGAAAATTAAGAGCGGTACGGAATTACACAGTTGGAAGGGTCCCTGGAGGTCTTCTAGTCCAACCCCTGGCTGAAGCAGGAGAACTCCATTCCGTATCGGACATGGGATTCTCTAGTCTCTTCTTGAAAAGCTCTAGGGTTGGAGCATTCACAGCTTCTTGAGGCATTGATTTATGGTTCTCCACCATTCTTCTGAATCGCACAGAGCTGGAAGGGACCTTGGAGGTCTCCTAGTCCAACCCCCTGCTCAATCAGGAGACCCTGGACTATTTCAATCAATCAATCAATCAGAATAGAGCTGGAAGGTACCTTAGAGGTCTTCTAGTCCAGCCTCCTGCTCAATCAGGAGACCCTGGACCATTTCAGTCAATCAATCAATCAATCAATCAATCAGAATAGAGCTAGAAGGGAACTTAAAGGTCTTTTAATCCAACCCCTTGCTCAATCAGGAGACCCAAGACCATTTCAATCAATCAATCAGAATAGAGGTGGAAGGGACCTTGGAGGTCTTCTAGTCCAACCCCCTGCTCAAGCAGGAGACCCCAGACCATTTCAATCAATTAACCAGAACAGAGCTGAAAGAGACCTTGGAGGTCTTCTAGTCCAGCCCCATGCTCAAGCAGGAGATCCTAGACCAGTGATGGCGAACCTTTTTTGGCTCGCGTGCCACAAGTGGGGGGAGCGCAGGGGGGTCGAGTGCGGGCGTGCCGCACCCATAATGCAACGCACGACCCCCCCCAGTGTGCATGCGCGCACAACGCGTGACACCCCCCCATTTTTACATGTTTTTTTTGCCCTCCCCAGGCTCCAGGGGCTTTATAGGAGCCTGGGGAGGGCGAAAAGAGCCTCCCCCGACCCCCCGGAGGCCCTCCGGAGGCTTCAGGGACTGTCCGGAGGCTTCCCTGAAGCCTTCTGAACGCTTAAAACCACCCTCCGAGCAATCCGGAAGTGACTTCCGGGTTGCTTGGAGGGTCGTTTTAAGCGCTCCGAAGGCATCAGGGAAGCCTCGGATGGTCCCTGAAGCCTTCGGAACGTTTAAAACGACCCTCCGAGCAACCCGGAAGTCACTTCCGGATTGCTCGGAGGGTGGTTTTAAGCGTTCCGAAGGCTTCAGGGATGGTCCCTGAAGCCTCCGGGGGGGGCGGAGGAGGCTCTTTTCACCCTCCCCAGGCTCCTATAAAGCCTCTGGAGCCTAGGGAAGGCGAAAAATAGCTTTTAAAAAGGTGAACTCAGCTGGCCAGCGCGCGCATGCGCGCTGGCCAGCTAACAGGGCAGCACCTCGCGTGCCCTGACAAATGGCTCCGCGTGCCACTTGTGGCACGCGTGCCATAGGTTCGCCATCACGGCCCTAGACCATTTCAATCAATCAATCAATCAATCAATCAATCAGAATAGAGCTGGAAGGTACCTTGGAGGTCTTCTAGTCCAACCCCCTGCTGAAGCAGGAGAACCAATACCATTCTGGACATGTGATTATCTATCTATCTCTTCTGGAAAGCCTCCACTGATGGAGCACCCACAATAAAAATAAAATAAATGAAATGAAATGTCCCAGAATTCCCCAGCCAGTTTGGTCCCCCTTTTTTTATGACCTTGCCGGCTGGGGAATTCCGGGAGTTGAAGTCCACCCTTCTCCTTCACGGTCGCCTGGGTTAAGAAACACGGCCCCGCCATCGGACAGGCCATCGGTCAGCTATTTCGAACGGAGGGGTTTTGCAGAAGGCAGCGCTGGCATATCCACCCAAGTGCCCACTTTTCCTTCGGGTGGCATCAATTTTAGCATTCAAAGAAAGAGAGGACTTTCCCCCCCACCGGTCCCCCGTGCCAACAGATTCTTCAGGATTTGATGACAGACTTTGGATAGTAGTAATAAAGCTGTGTTCTTATGACCTCATTGGTCAACTCGGGCGTTTGAGAGGAGGCTATCTGGTTCAGCGGATAAGACATGTGCCCTTGGGAAAGACTAAATAAAGGTTGAGATAAGCCACTTTCAGAATACGTCAGGCGCGGCGTGGAGTGACTCTTTTGAAAAACGAGAAGGGCCGACGGGAAGGAACGGCTTCGTGGGCTATTTGTCCAGTTTTCGGCGTGATGAGTTTAGAAAGTTGGACGAATGTCGGGGCGTGGGAGAAACGTCTTACCACCTGTTGTTGCTAAGCCTAGTAGCTATGGGTTGCTCTGCTGTCAATGAGAATGGTATCTCTTCTCCTTTGCAGCCTGTCTAAATTGGTTTCCATCCGGTGGCAGGGAGTTCCCCAGGAGAACTCCTGGCTGGGTTAACGGAGTCCTTCATATCTCAGGCTTCTTCTCAGAGTCAGAGCCAGCTAGGTGACTTTGGGCCAATCCCCAGGAGACTGGGAGTTCTAGTCCCAGGTTATCCATGAAAGCTGACTGGGTGACTTTGGGCCAATCCCCAGGAGACTGGGAGTTCTAGTCCCGCTTTAGGCATGAAAGCCAGTTGGGTGACATTGGACCAATCCCCAGGAGACTGGGAGTTCTAGTCCTGCCTTACCCATGAAAGTTGGTTGGGTGACTTTGGGCCAATCCCCAGGAGACTGGGAGTTCTAGTCCCGCCTTAGCCATGAAAGCTGGCTGGGTGACTTTGGGCCAATCCCCAGGAGACGGAGAGCTCTAGTCCTGCCTTACCCATGAAAGTTAGTTGGGTGACTTTGGGCCAATCCCCAGGAGACTGGGAGTTCTAGTCCCGCCTTAGCCATGAAAGCTGGCTGGGTGACTTTGGGCCAATCCCCAGGAGACGGAGAGCTCTAGTCCTGCCTTAGCCATGAAAGCTGGCTGGGTGACTTTGGGCCAATCCCCAGGAGACTGGGAGTTCTAGTCCTGCCTTACCCATGAAAGTTGGTTGGGTGACTTTGGGCCAGTCACCAGGAGACGGAGAGTTCTAGTCCTGCCTTACCCATGAAAGTTGGTTGGGTGACTTTGGGCCAATCCCCAGGAGACGGAGAGTTCTTGGAGGGTTTTTTCCCTCCCTGATTTCAGCAAAAAGTCCATAAAGGGTTTCCACTCAAAACTTAAAGCAGATCCAGGACACCTTACAAAAAAATTAAGCCACTGCGCAAATCAATTCTCTGTGTTTTGATCACATCACCATGGAAGCCCTTCAATGGCCGTAAACATGAAACAGCCACACAAGTCACTTTCCCCAGCCCCGCTGTAACTTCCATCACTATACGAACTCCTGTAAACCAAGGACAGCCTCCTCGGAACGTCCCGCCGGAGAAATCCACAACTTCGAATAATATTTTGCGCCGGGCACCTCTTAAAAAAAAAAAAAAACAGGAGCCAAGAATTGCAAGCGAAACCACAAATCGCCTTTTATCGCCTGGAAAATAAGAATGCTTCCCCCCTTTTCAGGAAATATTTTCATAGCCGTCAAGGCGAGGCCCAAGCAGGAAAGCAGGGGGGGGGGGAGGAATACTCTCTTTCTCCTTCACGCCGATAACGAGAAGTTAATAAAGTTGGGATTTTGTGCCGTGCGAAGACCTCTGACATCTTAATCTTTATTAAAGGCTCTTTTTTAAGTTCCAGGGAGCTCTGAGTGCGAAGCTGCCATGCACCCCGTCGATAAAACACTGCAAAGGAGAGTGGCCAAATGAACTCTTAAACACCCATCTGTAATCCATCAGGGGGGAAAAAAAAACCAACACAATTTGCGTGTTGGGGGAGGAAAAAAAAAACAGCTTTCACTTTAAGTGCCTTCTAATTAATTAATTTTTACTTTGATATTAGAAGGCTCCCGAGATCGCCCTAATCCGAAATAAGCAAGGCTCTCTTTTGATTGCAACGGGGATTAACAAAAATGCGAAGCAAATCAAACCACGGCTTGTCAGCCAAACCAATTTCCGGGGCTCGAGAAGCCCCTCACTTTATTTGATTTGTTAAACCGCCTTCCGCCGTGGCCGGTTTTAGAGCCAATTCATAATTGGCTATCTGAGTTTTAAGGGCCATAAATTAACATTGTTGTTGTTGTTGTTGTTGTTGTTGTTGTTGTTGTTGTTATTGTTATTATTATTATTATTATTATTATTAGATTAATCTTTGGTGAGATTCACAGCCTTTGGGGCTGGTTGGTAGCTCAACAGTTTGAGTCCTAACCAAGGACCTAGGAACTGTTAAGGTAACCTCGGAGGATATAAGCTCTTCCAAGTAGGGTCGTTTTTTGTAGAGTCAGAATGTCCAAGTCAGGTAAATTTAGGATTTCCAAATAGCGAGTAGGTAGCCCTTTAGGTATTGCTCCAAGGGCTCCAATTACAATCGGGACGACACACGATTTCTTTTTCCACAGTCGCTCAACCTCAATTTGCAAGTCCCGGTTCTTTGTGATTTTTTCTTGCTGTTTATCTTCAATTCGCACATCTCCAGATATTGCAATGTCAATGAACCATACTTTTTTCTTTTCAATTATTGTTATGTCAGGTGTGGTATAGGGCCACGTGCCTGTCAGTCTGGATTCTGAAGTCCCACAAGATCTTGACTTTCTCATTCTCTAAAACCTTCTCAACCTGATGGTCCCAGTGGCTTTTGCTGTACTCCAATCCAAACTTTTGGCACAATTTCCAGTGAATGCTCTTAGCAACGCGGTCATGGCGTTGTAGGTAGTCAGTTTGTGAAATTTTGCTGCACCCGCTGATCAAGTGGTCGACTGTCTCATCTTTCTCATTACAGAGGCGACATTTGCTGTTGGTGGTAACATGTTGA
>JAKRSK010005135.1:2500-117500 GCA_029891615.1 Natrix natrix natrix | reverse complement strand
TGAGCTGAGCTGTTTGCCGCACAAATCAGCTAAGCTAAAAAAAAATGGGAATATAGGACAAGGTACGATGGGGGCAGGAGGCCGGGCCCAATCCGAAGTGGTATTTGCCGGTTCTCCAAACTGCTCAACTTTTCCACTACCGGCTCGCGCGAACCGGTCCGAACCGCCTGAATACCGCCTCTCGCAATAAATCCCTTGTAGGCCTCGACTCCAACTGCAAACTTTCCCCACCGTCCCCCGCAAAAAAAAAAGGGAGAAATTCAACATATTCGAGCATCGCAACTGGGCGGGGGGGGGGGTCGGGTAGGGGGGGCAAAGGGCCAACCACAGTTCCATGCATATTTCCTCCCTGACGCACGTCTCATTATTTTATTTTATTTTTTTTTTAAAAAAACTAATTGAACACATTAAACAACACGTCCCCGAGCACGCCGCCTAAAATGCGAGACGCTTTTCAAAGCTTCCTTCATAATCATCAAAAAGAGAGAGAGAGAGAGAGAGAGAGAGAGAGAGAGAATTTGGAATTTCAATCGTAATGGCTATCCTTCCTTGCCAAAACACGACTTCCTAGCAGGTGACTTTCGTCGAGTACATCTGAAATAGTACCTAAATGAATTAGCAATAAAATGGACTTAGAATCACCAGTGGGAGCTTCCATTAATCTCGGTTTAATCACTAAAGAGATGCCATTCACATTTCTTAAGAAGTCAGGGGTTTCTCCCCCCTCCCCTCCCCTATTTCTCCCCCCCCCTCCTCCCCTCCCGTTGCTGGCACAGCCAATTTCATAAAGTAACATATTTCTAATGAAATGGCTCGGCTTGAATTTTTTTTTATAAAAAAAAAACACAACAGAAAACCCCGAAGGTTTATGCAGATTCGAGTTTTTATTACTGCTGGCATGGGCTCTTAAGCGACCCCAGAAGGTAAGCCCGCGTGAAAAGGCCCCAGCGTGGCGTTTCCCGTATTCTTTGAAATAAAAATGCGCCACTTGTACTTAGGAGCCTTAATCAACTCTGACTTTTGATAGCCCAACAATAGCTAATTAGAATAACACCTGCCTTCGAAGTCATCTCATGCCGATTCCATCCAACAAGAAACCTAACATCTTAGCGGCGTGATTATTACGGAAAGTGGGGCGGCGGGGGAGAGAGAGAGCTATCTATCTATCGCTAGAAAACACCGGAGCTGACACTTTGCACAAAAAAAATAAAAAAAAATACCGGGTAGCCATTAGGAAAGAAAAGAACAGAGAATGAGAGAGAGAATAGCGGGAGGGACCTTAGAGGTCTTCTAGTCCAACCCTCTGCTCAAGCAGGAGAGCCGATAGTACCGCGCGGGACAAATAAATGGCCGTCCGGTTTCTTCTTGAAAACCTCCAGTGGTGGAGAACCCGGGACCTCTGAAGGCCGATTAATTGTTGTCCCCGAAAGGAGGAGAAAGAAGGAAGGAAGGAAGGAAGGAAGGAAGGAAGGAAGGAAGGAAGGAAGGAAGGAAGGAAGGAAGGATGGATTCTACTTTAGCAGAATTCTGCAAATTTGGAAGCACAAACTTCCTGTTGTCGGTCTTAACCGTCTGGTCAGTTAGGGCTGGTCCTGCCAAACTTTCTTTCTCTGTCCGTGAAGCCACTGGGGTCTCCTCTCTCCCTTCTCTGATCGTTTCCTAAGCCACTTCTCTTTTCTTCGTCTCCCAAGGCTGTCCTCGCATCCCATTACAATCCCCACATCTTCTTCCAGCCTTAAAAAGAACGATAAGGAATCTTGGTTTTCTTTCTTTCTTTCTTTCTTTCTTTCTTTCTTTCTTTCTTTCTTTCTTTCTTTCCTTCCTTCTTTCTTTCTTCCTTTCTTCCTTTCTTTCTTTCTTTCTTTCTTTCTTTCTCTCACCCCTCTGTTGTTTAAACAGGGTTTCCGGGAAGGCCCACCCCATCTTTGCTCCTGCTGCTGCTTTGCGGTTCCAAGAAATGGATCCTGCCACTTAAAAACCGAACAGGGGAAAATAAAACAACAATAATAATAATAATAAAATAACCACAACCGGAAGAGTTCGCCCGTCCTCGTGGGTGCCGCGGGATGCTTGCGTTTCCCCCGCGCCCTTCTAGAGTTTAGCGCTTGGGCCCATTAAACCGCCCCCCCTGCCGCTTCCGCCATTTAGCTCTCTTAACTTTTGAATGCATAACCATACGTACGTATTTAGGCGTCCTTAGTAAATACGTTGAGTGAAGTACGTCTCAGCGGGAGCGCCTCTTAAATACCTGGGAGTTTCATAACAAGAAATATGACTACTTATTAATAACAACGGAAGCGTTGGTTCCAGCAGGGCCCATAATGCAACTGGTCCAACAGACCGAAAAAGATTCCGAGCGGGTCTTAGAAACATAAATGACCTTAGTCTACCCACCCGCCCACCCACCCCGAAAAAACGAGGGACCGAGCCATCGATATATACAGATAATCCTTGATTTACAATGATTCATTCAGAGACGGTCTAAAGGAGTGGTGTGGTGGCCTTTGAGGTGGAACTCTCCCTTCACAATCAGCAGGCTGTGAGTTCAGTCCTAGGTAGCGGCAGATATTTCTCTCTCTCTGGGCACAGTGAGAATGTATCTGCCGAACAAAACTCCTCATCGGCAACAGGAAGGGCAGACGGCCAGTAAACACTCTGCTAGCTCCATTCCGTTGCCCAGACTCCACCCTGCAAAGGATGACGGGGTCGTTAAAACACGATGATTCAGCGACTGTTTCAAGTTGCCACAGCGGTGAAAAAAAAAGCCGCTTACGACCGTTTTCCACACGTAACGAACCGTTGCCGCATTCCCTGGATTCATGGAATCAAAATTCAGGCGCTTTCCAACGGGAGTCATGTTTACGACGGTCGCAGTGTCTCGAGTCATCAGGACCCCTGCTGCGACCGCCCGACAAGCCAGATTCACTTTGCAACGGTGTGACTAATCCAACATCCGCAAGGGGTTGAGTTTAGAACAGAGGTGGCAGTTGTCATCGCGCGACCACGATGCACATGGGCAGAGCAATCTTCATTGAAAAAAAATATTTTTCCCCTTTTCTAATATTGTGCGCATGCGCCAGGGGTGGGTTACAACCGGTACGCCCAGGTACGGGCGTACTGGTGCCTGCTGGGAGCACCAGGTACTGTTCTGGTATGGTGCTCCGGGGGGGCCCGCCTGCTAGGTCTCCTTACCTATATTTGACCCATTTGTGCACTCGCACAGAGCCTATGGCGCCTGCGTGACGCTCCACCGAGAAGCTGGAGTATCGCGGGCGGTGCGTACACGTGTGCAAAATTTTTTTGCGTGCTGAACCAGTAGCAATGCCGGCAGGAACCCACCCCTGCCACAGCTGGCCAGATGTTCAGACCAGATTTAGCATTCCTACCCGCGTCTAGAGTCCTTCCCAAGATGCCAGATGTCGAAGTTGGATAGCGTTAGCGGTAACATTCGCAGGATGTAAGCCGTTGCGAGCAAAGCCATTTCGCAATTGACTTCCACTGAATTTGTCAATGCCGATGATGATTATCATTTCTTCAGTTTATTCGCCGCCCATCACACCCCGAGGTGACCCACGGAGCCCATGCCCACTGGGCCCCAACTCTCAACTCTCCCCCTCCCCTATCGCAAACACATTCTGGACTGCCATGGCCCCATCTTTCGCCTCCCCAAAGACCCTTCACTTCTCCTCCCCAGTCATTTGTCAACTTAATCTCGATCCGAGCAACCGCCCTCTTCTTCTTCATCGGTCCCGTTTGCCACATCGAATCAGGGTGACTGATCACCGCTTTGGCCACAGGTTGGTAATAAAACCAATAAGACCCCTCCTCCCTTTCCATCCCCCCCCCCCCCCCGCAGGGTCCCACCGGCATGACAGCTCTGCACACCGGCCATTTATCAAGATGTACTTGGTGTTAGCCAGCATCTCCCCGTCCGCCTCCGTGCTTCTGTATCCCCCCCCCCATTCCCTCCACCCCCACCCCCCACGTTGCTCGGAGGAAATATTTCAAAACTAATTATCCGGCTCTTTTAGGTTTGAAAGGCCACCTAACCCAACGCCAAATAATATTGTCTATCCTTCGATGAGAAATTTGGCTAACTTCGCCGACACTCCCGGGACAGCAGGGGGGGGCGGTTGCATTGACATATTTATTTTATTTTATTAGTTTATTTTATTTTATTTTGGTTTGGTTTAGTTTAGTTTTTTTAAAAAAAAATCTGTCTTCAGATATTTACAATACAATACAATATAATAGCAGAGTTGGAAGGGACCTTGGAGGCCTTCTAGACCAACCCCCTGCCTAGGCAGGAAACCCTATACCGTTTCAGACAAATGGCTATCCAACATCTTCTTAAAGACTTCCAGTGTTGGGGCATTCACAACTTCTGGAGGCAACTTCTGTTCCACTGATTAATTGTTCTAACTGTCAGGAAGTTTCTCCTTAGTTCTAAGTTGTTTCTCTCCTTGATTAGTTTCCACCCATTGCTTCTTGTTCTGTCCACAGGTGCCTTGGAAAATAGCTTGACTCCCTCTTCTTTGTGGCAACCCCTGAGATATTGGAACACTGCTATCATGTTTCCCCTAGTCCTTCTTTTCATTAAACGAAACATACCCAGTTCCTGCAACTGTTCTGTGTATGTTTTAGTCTCCGGTCCCCTAATCCTCTTTCTTGCTCTTCTCTGCCCTCTTTCTAGAGTCTTTTCTACATCTTTTTTATTTCTTGGCCCAGTCTTGCCTTTTCAATTTATGTGTCTCGTTCAGTGGTGGTGGGTTTAAGAGTAACAGAGTTGGAAGGGACCCTGTAGGTCATCTAGTCCAACCCCCTGACCAAAAACAAAGAATGTTCCATCTTTCCTTAAACAGTTTGTCTTCTGGGTACAAATACAGAGGGTTGGACTAGATGACTTCCAAGGTCCCTTCCAACTCTGTCAATCTGTAATGTCTGTGCAAGAACCATCACCATCTACAACATCGTTTACATTGATATTAATTCTCTAATCCTAGAATTATAGTTTTATTTATTGGTTATTATTTCGTTATCCAACTAGGTAACATCATCAGTGCTAGAAGGGAGTGTGGTAAGGAGAGGAGGAGGAGGAGGAGAAAGAAAAGGAGGAAGAGGAGGTGGAGAAAAAGAAGGTGGAGGAGGGGTGGGGAGGAAGGAGGAGGAAGAGGCCTGTGGGGGCCTTGGTGCTCTCTGAGCTTGCTGATTTTCTCAAAGGCATTTCATGACCCAGCTAGGTAACGTCATCAGTGCTCACGATCTTCGCAGGCTCCAAACCCCCTTCCCCCATTCAATTTTCCTGGAAGACGCAACAGTTTAACATTTCCTGGGGAAAAAGATATGTGGGCTCTATTAATGAATCAGTGCCAAATGCCAAAATCCGAGCAGTTGGTCCTTTCAGCTACAAAATGCCAAGACACCACCAAGTTTTCGTTTTCTTTCTTTCTTTCTTTCTTTCTTTCTTTCTTTCTTTCTTTCTTTCTTTCTTTCTTTTTCTTTCTTTTTTCTTCCTTCCTTTCTTCCATCCTTCCTTCCTTTCCTTCCTTCCTTTCCTTCCCTTGCTTCCTTCCTTTGTTTTGTTCTTTCCTTCCTTCCTTTTTTCATTCATTTGTTCTTTCCTTCCTCCCTCTCTCTCTCTTTCCTTCCTTCCTTCCCTTCCATCCTTCCTTTCCTTCCTTCTTTTCCTTCCTTCCCTTCCCTTGCTTGCTTCCTTGCTTCCTTTCGTTCCTTCGTTCCTTCCTTTCATTCTTTCATTCGTTCTCTTCCTTCCTCTGTCCCTCCCTCCCTCTATCTCTTTCCTTCCTTCCTTCCTTCCTTCCTTCCTTCCTTCCTTCCTTCCTTCCTTCCTTCCTTCCTTTCCTTTCCTTTCCTTTCCTCTCTTCCTTTCCTTCCTTCCCTTCCCTTCCCTTCCTTCCTTCCTTCCTTCCTTTCGTTCCTTCATTCCTTCCTTTCGTTCATTCTTTCATTTTTTCCTCCCTCCCCCCCTCTCTTTCCTTCCTTCCTTCCTTCCTTCCTTCCTTCCTTCCTTCCTTCCTTCCTTCCTTCCTTTCTCCCTTTCTTTTCCTCCCTTGCTGCATTTTGGGCGAAAATACGTCTTGGCTTTCCCTTCCGATAGCCACGGATTTTTCTTTGCCTGGGCAAAAACCTCCCAATAATAATAATAATAATAATAATAATAATAATAATAATAATAATAATAATAATAATAATAATAATAATAATAATAATAATGCCGAGTTTTAAGTCTTAATGAAAGATTTAGTACCTACTGGAGTGTAAATACCAACCACTGTGTAACAAGCCTGGGCTAATCAATCAAATCTACATAAGTTGAGAGAAAAGTATGAGGGTTTTTATATATCTATATCTATATATATCGAAAGGCCTGTAATAATAAGAGACGTTTATTAGCACCCATAAAGCTGTTGGGATTTAATCCTTCTCTAAATAACATCAAGGGCGTTAAAACAAATCTATCGTCCAAAGAGGCCATAAACAGCCCGCGATGGGAGGGTTTAAAAGCCATTAAACGGAGGTCTCGAGAAAGATTCATAGCCGGGGGGGATTGAGACGGAGCTGGGGAAATCCCTGCGATTGGAACAGGTCCCCTTTACGATGCAGCTAAGCCCTCGACTTACGACCGCCATCAATGTCGTACGGCGAGGACTGCCTGTAGGGTTGAAACTCATCGTTGGTGATTCTTGGACTACCTCAGAGGGCTGATGTACCGATTGCTGGCTCTTGGGGCAATACTCCCATTAGGGACTCTATGGCCTTTGCTTGCAGTGTTCTTGAACCCAGGACCACAGAGAGGGCGAAAGAGAGAGAGAGAGAGGGAGGGAAGGGAGAGAGAGAGGGAGGGAAGGAGAGAGAGAGGGAGGGAGGGAGGGAGGGAGATGGCTCCACCCATTTTGGCACAGGCCCGGCCCCCTCTTTTTTAAGGTTTGCCCCTCTGGGCCTGGAACCCGCATTGCCTTCCACCTTGGCGAGAGGCGACCGTTCAAACTTAAAGTGACTTCCGTCCATTGTTCCCCCTTAACGACCGTTGCAGCATTCCCCGCAGTCACATGATCCAAATTCAGAGGTCCAGAACACGCCGGCCTTCTGTTTATGACGATCGGCCGGGGGCCCCACGCGATCCCCCTTTGGCAAGCTTCGGACAAGCCCACGAAGAAGCCGCGGCAATTCACTTTAACCCCCCAGGCCAAGAACGGCCGTAAAATGAGAAACTCCCTAAACCAACGTCTCGCTCAGCGACAGACATTTGGCGGCCTCGATTGCGGTCGTAAGCCAAGGACTCCCACTTTCTCATTTATTTAAGATAAAAGGGGTGAAAAGCCCAGGTCTTCCACCGTCCGCAACATACCCACCCCCACTCCCATGCGCTAGAGGGTGAGATGCGGTGTAAAGACACCCCGTCCCCCTCGGATCAAAACGTTGCACAGCAAGGGGGCACGGGGGGGGGGGAGACGACAACCATAAATAGCGTCAGTGTTTGGGGGTCTGCATTTGTGGTTAACCCACCGGAGCTGCCCTTCGGCAGAAGAGAGTTTTGGGTGTCTCCGCTTGCTTTGAAAAACGGGCCCTCCTTTTTTTTTGGTGGGTATGAATGCACAAATTCATGGTCCATCTGGGGTGGGGGATATCTGAGTTTCCCCCTCCCCTTCTTGCAGGTCATATCTTTGGCTGTGTTAAACAGCCCGGGGAGGAGGGAATTCTAGGAGTGGAAGAGGAGGAAACAGAGCGAGCGTTGAAAAGAAAAATCCACTTTCATGGAGAGCCAAACCCACCCGCAAGAGATCCCGAGGCAAGCTTTTAAGTTCTCATTCCTTAAAGGTAAAAGGTAAAAGTTCCCCTTGCACGTATGTGTTAGTCGTTCCTGACTCTAGGGGGCGGTGCTCACCTCTGTTTCAAAGCCAGCGCTGCCCGAAAACGTCTCCGTGGTCATGTGGCCGGCACGACTCAACTCCCGAAGCCGCACGGAACGCTGTTCGCTTCCCACCAAAATTGTGGTTCCTATTTTTCTACTTGCATTTTTTAACCTGCTTTCGAACGGCTAGGTTGGGACAAGTAATGAGAGCTCACCCCGTTACGCGGCACTAGGGATTCGAACAGCCAAACTGCCGACCTTTCTGCGTCTTAGCCAATGAGCCACCGCGTCCCTTTTCTCATTGCTTATGTACTTTAAATGGTGTGTTTGAATTCCGATGCATGCACACGCTGGCCAGCTGAGTTCACCCTTTTTAAAAGCCATTTTTTGCCCTCCCCAGGCTCCAGAGGCTTCATAGGAGCCTGGGGAGGGTGAAAAGAGCCTCCCCTGCCACCCCCGGAGGCCCTCCGGAGGCTTCATGAGCTTCCGTGAAGCCTCCGGAGCACAAAAAAACGGCCCTGTGGGCAAACCGGAAGTTCAGGAACGGACTTCCGGTTTGCTTGGAGGGTCATTTTGAGTGCTCCAAAGGCATCAGGGAAGCCTCCTGACGGTCCCTGAAGCCTCCGGAGGGCGTCCGGGGGGGCGGAGGAGGCTGTTTTCGCCCTCCCCAGGCTCCTATAAAGCCTCTGGAGCCTGGGGAGGGCAAAAAAAGCATGTAAAAATGGGGGGAGCGCCTGTAGTGCGCGCATGCGCACTGGGGGGGTCGCACATTGCATTATGGGTGCGGCACACACACACACAACCCCCCCTGCGCTCCCCCTACTTATGGCACGCGAGCCAAAAAAGGTTCGCCATCGTTGCCCTATACCGTTTCAGACAAATGGCTATCCAACCTCTTCTTAAAGACTTCCAGTGTTGGGGCATTCACAACTTCTGGAGGCAACTTCTGTTCCACTGATTTAATTGTTCTAACTGTCAGGAAATTTCTCCTCAGTTCTAGGTTGCTTCTCTCCTTGATTAGTTTCCACCCATTGCTTCTTGTCCTGCCCTTAGGTGCCTTGGAGAATAGCTTGACTCCCTCTTCTTTGTGGCAACCCCTGAGATATTGGAAGACTGCTATCATGCCTCCCCTGGTCCTTCTTTCTATTAAACGAGACATACCCAGTTCCTGCAACCGTTCTTCATATGCTTTAGCCTCCAGTCCTCTAATCCTCTTTGTTGCTCTTCTCTGCACTCTTTCTAGAGTCTCCACATCTTTTCTATATCGTGGCGACCAGAACTGAATGCCGTATTCCAAGTGTGGCCTCACCAAGGCCTTATAAAGTGGTATCAACCCTTCACGTGATCTTGATTCTGTCCCTCTGTGGATGCAGCCTAGAACTGTGTTGGCTTTTTTGGCAGCTGCTGCACACTATTAGTTAGATGTCCCACTCGGGTGATTTACGAAAAATACGAGGCCGGTCATAAAAACAAAAAAACAAAAATCATAGCTCAGACAAGCTCAGTTTTTAGTCTGCTTTTCCCCGACCGGCGTCTGCATCAGGCCGAAGCGAGCAAACACTGAGACTTTGGGATACTCATAAAGCAAGGAACTGACACATTGGAAGGAACAATGACAGGAGGCCGCTAACGACTCAACGTTTCGGAGATCTCGAGGCACGATCTCAAGCCAGGAGCCAGGCACTTTTTAGACGGGGAGTTGCTTCCTCTCCTCGCCAGCCAAGCCAAATCAATAAATAAAAATGAAATGAAACGGAGAACGTAAAGAAAGAAAGATTTCAGGAACCAGGGTTTTCCAACGGAACCTGCACTGTCTTCCGCGCATGGGATCTCTGGGATGGGAACTGACAGGTGCCCACTTTTGATGGCATAACAGGCACAGTCTGGGTATTGTGGGGAGGGGGCGGTTGTCCCTCCACGTCTCGATCCACGTTGAAGGGTCCCAAGCGGAGTCTGGAATCGCCGACCCATCGCAAGGGACGGTCACGATAAGTATCGATCGGTTCTCACGATAAGGGGAAGGTCGCTAACGGATTTGCGATTTGGGGTGTGGTGTGCAACACTTCTTTTAACATTGGAGTGTATTTATAAAGGGAGAGAGAGGGGTGGGGAGGGAGGGAGGGAGTGGGAGAGAGAGAGAGAGAAATATAGCTCTGTTTGGGGATGCAAATATGGCATGCAGGATAACAAAGGTGGAATGTACTCTTTAAAATGGCTTCGGACGGAGTTTTCCGCTTGTGTTGCGCGGAAGGTGCACAACTTCACCAAAAGCCGCTTCCAAAACCTCTAAAAGCAGAAAATCACAGAATAAATGAACTGGGAGGGACCTTGGAGGTCTTCTAGTCCATCCCCCTGCTGAGGCAGGAAACCCTGCACCGCTTCAGACAACTGGCTGTCTTCTTAAAAAGGTACGGTGTTGGAGCATTCAGAACTTCTGGTGGCAAGGCGTTCCACTGTCAGGAAATTCCTCCTTAGTTCCATGTTGCTTCTCTTCTTGATTAGTTTCCATCCGTTGTTTCTTTCCTGCCTTCGGGGGCTTTAGAGAATTGGTTGACACCTCCCCTTCTTTGGGGCAGACCCTCAAATATTGGAACACTGCTATCATGTCACTGCTATCTTTGCTCTCATTGGAACAGCGCTATCGTTTCTTTGAAGTCATTTTAATTAATAATGCAATTTTTTCTTTTTGAACAAAGTGGCATTCTGATCAAAAAAGGGAAGGAAGGAACGTACACAGAGAGAGAGAGATCTAAAAGATAGATATAGATAGATGATAGATAGGTAGGTAGGTAGGTAGGTAGGTAGGTAGGTAGGTAGGTAGGTAGGTAGGTAGAAGATATAGAAGATAGATAGATAGATAGATAGATAGATAGATAGATAGATAGATAGATAGATAGATAGATAGATAGATAGATAGATAGATAGATGGATAGATAGATAAGATTGATGGGAAGGAAGGAAGGAGATAGAAGAGTGGGTGGATGGATGGATGGATGGATGGATGGATGGATGGATGGATGGATTGGCGGACAGATGGACGGACAGACAGATAGGAGATAGATGGATAGATAGATAGATAAGATTGGTGGGAAGGAAGAAAGGAGATAGAAGAGTAGATAGATAGATAGATAGATAGATAGATAGATAGATAGATAATAGATAGATGATAGGTAGGTAGGTAGGTAGGTAGGTAGGTAGGTAGGTAGGTAGGTAGATGATAGATAGATAGATAGATAGATAGATAGATAGATAGATAGATAGATAGATAGATGATAGATAGATAGATAGATAGATAGATAGATAGATAGATAGATAGATAATAGATAGATGATAGATAGGTAGGTAGGTAGGTAGGTAGGTAGATAGATAGATAGATAGATAGATAGATAGATAGATAGATAGATAGATAGGAAGGAAGGAAGGAAGGAAGGAAGGAAGGAAATAAGGAGATAGAAGAGTGGATGGATGGATGGATGGATGGACGGACGGACGGACGGACGGACGGACAGACACGGGGTAGATGGATAGATCAGTGAAGACAGACAGACAGGCATAATAAGTGGAAAGGTAGAATCTATCCTGCTTGGACGGCAACTGCTTGGGAATGGTGCTTCTGATCCAAAATACACTATCTATCTCACCACTTATTCCCAGATTCAGTTCTTGGATTAAAACAAAAGCAAAGGAGAAATAACGATGCGTTCTCTAAAGTTTGAGAAAAATTGAATTAGAACATAATAGTTGCTCTACCAAGTCTGTGCCATTAGACAAAGGCAGCCTCACGTAGAAACTCCCCTCCCCCCGGTTTTTTTGGCAGGGGGTTAAACAACTTTTTTAAAAAAAAACCAGCCAAATGTCTCAGTAAGTGGATATACAATATAATTACTACAACCCATGAATGTATTACTCTTTTTAAAAGGAAGGAAGAAAGGAGGAGGGAGGGAGGGAGGGAGGGAGGGAGGGAGGGAGGGAGGGAAGGAAGGAAGGAAGGAAGGGGAAAGAAGGAAGAAAGAAGGGAGGGAGGAGGAGGGAGGGAAAGAGAGAAAGAAGGAAGGAAGGGGAAAGGGGGGAGGGAGGGAAAGAGGGAAGAAAGAAGGGAGGGAGGGGGAGGGAGGGAAAGAGAAAGAAAGAAGGAGGGAGGGAAGGAAGGAAGGAAGGAAGGGGAAAGAAGGAAGAAAGAAGGGAGGAGGAGGGAGGGAAAGAGAAAGAAGGAAGGAGGGAGGGAAAGAAAGAAGGAAGGAGGGAGGGAAAGAAAGAAGGAAGGAGGGAGGGAAAGAAAGAAGGAAGGGGAAAGAAGGAAGAAAGAAGGAAGGGAGGGAGGAGGAGGAAGGGAAAGAGAGAAAGAAGGAAGTGGAAAGAAGGAAGAAAGAAGGGAGAGAGGAGGGGGAGGAAAAGAGAGAAAGAAGGAAGGAGGAAGGAGGGAGGGAGAGAAAGAAGGAAGGAAGAAGGAAAGAAAGAAAGAATGAACAAAAAGTCACAACAGGAGAATGTTTCAGATTCAAAACTAAAAGCAAAAAGGAAACAGAACAGCAGGAAAGACCTCTGTTTATCCGACAAGGCAATCTCCTTCTACCGTTTATTTTCCTTTTAAATATATATATTCCTTTGAAACCCGGCGCAAAACCCCTGCGCGAAGATGCCCTCTTTTGTTAAGACTTGGCTCTACATCGCCGAAAGAAGAAAGAAATGGTGCCGTGAGGTTGAATCTACAGGTGACCTCCAAACATCCTGGTGGGGTGATTTGTGGGCGTATTAGACGGGCACGGAATAGTTTCTTGGGTGGAATTTTTTTTTTTAAAAAAAAAAATTTGGACCAACGAGCAAATAAAACGAGGCTTATCGGCCTGCTTCAACCTGACGGGGAAAGGCACGGAGGAAAATCAAACAGAAAGAGGGGAGGGAAAGTCAATTGAATTTTATCGGAATAAGTTGGATGTCAGGCAATTGGTATTTGAGCAGTGGAGATTTTGAGCGATAGGCAGAGCTGTTTTCGTAGGATGACGGGAACGTGGACTTTACACCCCGCCAATACAATGAGATGACCTTGCAGTTTTGCTTTGGGGCCACCAAATGAACACGGAGAAAACAAAATTTGGGAGGACATTATGGGGCTAAAATAGGCTAAGACGCTCAGCTTGTCGATCAGAAAGGTTGGCGGTTTGAATCCCGAGCGACGCGTAACGGAGTGAGCTCCCGTGACTTGTCCCAGCTTCTGCCAACCTAGCAGTTGGAAAGCACGTAAAAAATGCCAAGTAGAAAAATAGGAACCACCAGTTTTGGTGGGAAGGGAACAGCCTTTGATGTGCCTTCAGCAGTTGAGTCATGCCGGCCACATGACCAACATACAGCGCTGGCTCTTTGGCTTTGAAACGGAGATGAGCACCGCCCCCTAGAGTCAGGAACAACTAGCAAATATGTGCGAGGGGAAACCTTTACCTTTATGGAGCTAAAGCACCATCCCATGTTATGTTCTCCAGTTGTGTTGAGTGCAGAAGATTCTTTTTAAAGGAACTGTCTGTTCTTTCCCATAAGCGTATTGTGGGACTGATTGATTTATTAAGCTTAATAAATCCAATAGGTCTCCAATCCACCACTGCTCCTCCTGCAATCCTATGCGTGTTGTATAACGTCCCCCCGGAAAAAATAGGCACACCGTGCAAAAGGCTATAAACAGCGCACATTTTTTTTCTAGTGGAAAACCCAAGGCAAGATCTAGGAAAAAAAGTCGCTTAAAGATCACGTCTCATTTCCCAGAAGTGGAAAGCAAACGATCAGGATAATTTATCCTGGAAACTTTTGTTCTCCTTTTTCGCAACCAATTTTACGCTCATTTAAAGATATTAGAAAAAAACGAAAGGAAAAAGGAAAAAAAGACTGAACTGTTGGCTCTTTCGTGGACTGTCTTGCGCACAAAAAATCATCCACCGTTGATAACTCTTTTTTTTTTTCCTTCTTCTTCTCCGGCACCTGATTCGAACCTGCTTCTCAGTGTCTAGAGCAGATGTGGGGGGGGGGGGAGTCTCAATGTTTTTTATCTACAACAGCTGGATTTTGTCCTGGAATTGGATCTGGAGATTGTGATCTGAAACTTTGAAAAGTCCCAAGAATTTTTTTTTTTCTGGAGCGCAGTGGCTCAGTCTGGTTAACTTGCTCTTATTTTACTTTTGTTTTTCATTTGTGTATTTTTTTTATTTAATTTTTTAAAATAAATTTTACAATTATCACCCCCCTTGCCCTTCCCTCTTCCCCCCCTCCCTCCCCCCCGACCTCCCAGAACAAAATACAAGGTATAAACATTTAACAACCATACGCTAACATAAGCTAACTAATTTTAACATGTTATTATTCTTGTGCTTTAACTCCCCCTTTATTAAACTAACTTTGAATAAATTGTAACATTCCTTATGCCTTCATTCATAAGCTAACTGAAATTTTTTAGTCCGGTATTTGTTTTGAATATAGTCAATCCATCTTCTCCAGTCCACCTTGTATTTCTCATCTGAGTGGTCCTTCAGATACGCTGAAATTTTGGCCATCTCTGCTAAGTTTACTACTTTTAACGTCCATTCTTGGATAGTGGGCAACTCTTCTGATTAACTTGCTCTTGATCGACGCCTAATAATAGCTTGTCCAGATTCTTTTATTGCTACTTAAAATAATAGAATAGAAAAAAAATAAAGTCAGGGGAAAAATAAGATGGAACAAAAGAATCTAAGATTTTTTAAAAAGCATAGTGAGAACACTTTTGAGTAATGGAAAGAAGGGAGGGAGGGAAGGAAAGAAGGAGGGAGGGAGGGAGAGGGAGGGAGATGGAGGGAGGGAGGGAGGATGTTAATAGGAAGGAAGGGAGAAAAGAAAAAAGAAAAGTGTAAGAGGAATGAAAGGAAGGAAGGAAGGAAGGAAGGAAGGAAGGAAGGAAGGAAGGAAGGAAGGAAGGAAGGAAGGAAGGAATGGAGGGAAGGAGGGAGGGAGAGGAAGGAAGGATGTTAATAGGAAGGAATGGAGAAAAGAAAAGTGTAAGAGGAAGGGAAAGAAGGAGTGAAGAAAGGAATGGAGAGAGAGGAAGGAGGGAAGAAAAGAAGGAAGGAAAGAAGGAAGTTAATAGGAAGGAATGGAGGAAAGAAAAGTATAAGGGGAAGGAAAAGAAGGAGGGAAGGGAAGATGTTCATAGGAAGGAAGGGAGAAAAGAAAAAAGTGAAAGAGGAAGGAAAGAAAGGAGGGAAGGAAAGAATGGAGGGAGGGAGAGGAAGAAGGGAAGGAAAGAAGGATGTTAATAGGAAGGAAGGAAGAAAAGAAAAGTGAAAGAGGAAGGAAAGGGAGGGAGAAAGGAAGGGGGAAAAGGAAGGAAGGGAGGGAGGAAAGAAGTGAGAGAAGAAGGAAGGAAGACAGAAAGAAAGAGTGAAAGTTATAGTAGATTAATCAACAGCCAAGTGATTGAATTGTGTCAATTGTGCTTCAGAATTGTATTGCACTGAACACTAAACGCACCGGATGTTGTTTTACCAAAACACACAATTGGAAACCGCTCTGTGATGGGGGGGGGGGGCATTTCCACGGAGCCAACATGCCAGGAGTTTCTTTTTTCCCCGTTTTCTGGAAAGGCCCCGACTTGCATTGGCTAAAATAACATTCGCCCAGGCAGGAAAAAGAGACATATCGACACAAATCTTTCAAGCAGGCCAGCTCCAATTGGGATAATGTCGAAGACAGCTTAAATAAACACCTTAGGCCCCGTCCGAGGAATGTTTTAGGACTGAGCCTCCCACAAGGTATCCAAAACCTTAAGAGAGGGAGGAAAAAAACTTTTCCAGCCTCTCTTTATTGGAAAAACTGGCCGTTTTTAATCATCTCTCCTTGCTCACATTTAAGCATCTCACCAGAAGATGAAATTGCTGAATATAATGCAACCATTTCCAAGTCTTTTGGTAGAAAATATTCAAAAACAGAAGGTGTTCTGCGAAAGAAAGAAAGAAAGAAAGAAAGAAAGAAAGAAAGAAAGAAAGAAAGAAAGAAAGAAAGAAAGAAAGAAAGAAGAGAAAGAGAAGGAGGGAGGGAGAGAGGGAGGGAGAGAAAGAGAGAGAGAGAAAGGGAGGGAGAAAGAAAAAAAGAAAAAAGAGAAGGAGGGAGAGAAAGAAAGAAAAGGAGGGAGGAAGGAAGAGAGATAGAGAAAGAAAAAGAAAAGAAGGAAACAAGTTTCTAGCCGTCACTGACTGCAAAAATATTCTTGCAGATATAGGGATAATGCCTCTGAAATCCACAGAGCATCTTGTTTCACTCGGCCAGCGATATTTCTCTGCGTCCAAAGTTCTCTCTGCTTTCAAAGAAAGGACTTTGGTTAATAAATACCCTAAAACCACAACTTTATTGTCTAATGATAGATATATTTTTCCTAATGGTGGAAATATATATATATATATATATATTCTATACAGCCCAGGCTCAAATCCCAGTAAGGGTATGGCTAGCTGATGAGAGCTAAATAGCTTGAAATAGATCTATACTAGTATCCCTTTATTTATTTATCAGCACAAATACAACACAAACATAGCAAAGCAACATTAAAAATAAAAATATGGTTTACTGCCTGGATGGTCTTCTGTAATGAGCCGAAGGACAGATAGGGGGAGTAGTGAGCTCCCTCCCATATTTGGGCATACCAGGGGTTGTAACACAAATACATAGAATATATATATATATGGATATATGGATATATATGGAATATAATCCGAGAAGAATTAAATCTCCAAGTTTTGGTGGTGTGTTGTTTTTTCTTTTTAATATAATTTTATTTATGTTTTTTTTCTTTAACATTTTTCTTTGACATTGTCTGGGTCAATTTTCTTTATCTAGAATACTAATAATGTACAAATACATTGTCGTTATCATATAATATATTTTGTAGCCGTGTACACAGTCTTGTTTCCCCAATTTCTACTTCCTACCTCTTTTTATTTTAACCCCTAACACAACAATCCCCATATTAAGAAGTATCGTATATCTATCCGTCATCTCTTACCCTCTACTCTTGAAGCGTCTTAAGACAGTTTTGGTGGCATTAAGGGCTTTTTTTTTTTAAATGTATTTTTGTGGTGTGTGTGTGTGTTTATATATCACAAAAGAAATGTTTGTCAACCATCGAGGGGAGGGGGTGGAGAAAGTCAATAAATTGATTGTTTTTCCGCCTGAACCTTTCGCCCTCATAACGCTGCCACCATTTAAATGCTAATGTCATTTAAACTAAGAACAATATCCCAGTCAATTACGGCTGTCCGAAAATATCGGAGTCAGCAGTTTTGAAGGTAAATCTGACATATTAATCGGCTTGGTCGTGGTTTCCATGAGCCTTCCCCCCTCCCCCTCCCCGCTTTCCTCCCCTCCTATTGAGAGGTAATAATGATTCCTTCAGAGAAGCAGAGGAGGATTGGGCGCAAAACCTAGAATTCCAGAGCTGGAAGGGGCCTCGGAGGTCTTCTAGTCCAGCCCCCTGCTCAAGGCAGGAGACCTCACATTTATATACCGTCCCAGTCAAATGGTTGTCCGGTCTGTTTTGGAAAGCCTCCAGCTGATGGGTAACGCATAGTGGGATCCTTTGAAACGGTTGTCACCAAGGCTGGCCTTGATCACCACAATCCCCAGGCGACGGTGAGTTCTAGTTCCACCTTAGGCATGGAAAGCCAGCTGGGTAATTCTGAGCCAGTCCCCAGGAGACTGGGAGTTCTAGTTCCACCATAGGCATGGAAAGCCAGCTGGGTAATTCTGGGCCAATCTCTCTCTCTCTTCTCTCTCTCACTCTCTCTCTCTCTCTCTCCCTCTCTCTCTCTCTCCCTCCCTCCCTCTCTCAGCCCTATCCACCTCACAGGTAGGTAGATATGGATAGATAGGTAGGTAGGTAGATAGATAAATGGTAGATATAGTGTACTGTGTATGTATGTATGTATGTATGTATGTATGTGTGTGTGTATGTATGTATGTTGTATTTGTGCTGATAAATAAATAAAGGGAGACTAGTATAGATCTATTTCAAGCTATTTAGCTCTCATCAGCTAGCCATACCCTTACTGGGATTTGAACTGGTTCAAATCCCAGTAAGGGTATGGCTAGCTGATGAGAGCTAAATAGCTTGAAATAGATCTATACTAGTCTCCCTTTATTTATTTATCAGCACAAATACAACACACACACACACACACACACAGAGAGAGAGGGGGGGGGGAGGGAGAGGGAGAGAGGGAGAGAGGGGAGAGAGGGAGAGAGAGAGAGGTACAAAGAGGCAGAAAGATGGATGGATGGACGATAGATAGATAGATAGATGATGATAGATAGATAGATAGATAGATGATAGATAGATAGATAGATAGATAGATAGATAGATAGATAGATAGATAGATAGATGAGAGAGAGAGAGAGAGAGAGAGAGAGAGAGAGAGAGAGAGAGAGAGATGAGAAAAGAGGAGGAAGAGGGATATTAGGTATGCTCGCTGCATTATTAGGAAAAATTAAAAAGGCAGGATATGAATGAATGAATGAATGGATGGATGGATGGATGGATGGATGGATGAATACAGAGCAGGCTCAATTGCAGCTATCAATTCACTCATCTATTTCCCCAGAAACATTATTACCTTCAAATCCCACTTCTTCTCTGTTAGCGTACAATGCCCCCTTCCTCCCCCCTCTCTTTCTCTCTCTCTCTCTCTCTGTCTCTCTCTCTCTTTCTCTCTCTCTCTCCCCCCCTTTTTGTGACCTCAGCCTCTGCTACCAGCCGTTGCCGCTGCCACATTAAAACATGGAAAAAGGAAATGAAGAGCCTCTATTGAGCTTGAGGTGGTAGGGAAAGAGGAGCTGAAGTGTCAGACCGCCACGGGGAAAAACCGAATCACTCACTTTCAGGAGGCCAAGCCCTCGAGCGCATCACAAGCACTTCGCTGGGTGAAAAAAACACACACAGAGAGACGAAGTGTGATGATAAAGCCACTCCGGACGCCTCTCTCTGTAACTGTCTTTGGAGCGGGGGTGGGGGGGGCAGATGTCACGGATCACAAATCTTCCCATTCGCACAACCACTTTATTTCCAAAAGGTTTGGTCGGCATTTGCGTCCGATCGGCGCGAGAACCAATCCGCCCGCTTTCGTACGGGTCGTACCTCGGCTTACGACCGCAATTGAGTCCCAACGTTTTTGACGTTGAGCAAGACTTTGGTTAAGTCGTCCTCTTTTACGACCCTTCCTTGCGACAGTTGTTCGGGGGAATCCCTGCGGACTGGTCCTCGACTTACGACCGCCCAAAGTTTCTGCCACGAAGTTAGTCGCACGGTTGTTAAGTGAACCTGGCTTTTCCCATTGGCTTTGCCAGTTGCAGGTGGGGATAACGCAACACACACCGGGACACTGCGACCGTCATAAATATGAACCAGGGGCCAAGCGTCTGAATTTGAATTACATAGTGGCGGGAATGCTGCCATAGTTGTGGGAAAACCAGTCCTAAGTCACTTTTTTCAGTGCCGTTGTAACTTTGAAGAGTCACTAAGCGAACTGCTGTAAGTTCAGATCTGCCTGTAGTTGATTGGTTCAGACAAATCATTGGTTTGATAAGTCGGGTCGCAGTTTGCGTGTGAATTGCCTTCGATCTTTGCTCGGCAGCTTTGCCAAAGTGCTCTTTTCGGTGTGCTTGCGTGCGCCCTTCTGGGTGTTTTGGTCCAGGTTTGCGCATGCTATCAATATGTGGGCCTTGAACCAGATTGGGAAGAAGTGCTTTGTGTCAACACAGCCTCGGGGCTGCTCATGAAAGCAGCACCATCTCAGCACGGAAAGACGCGGCTACTTTAAAGAGTCCACTTTAAAAGTCAACCTGACTGCCAAAGCTGCCAAAGTTTCTCTCCCAGCTGCTTTTGCAGTCGCGTTTAACTTTTAAAGTTGATTCTTTAAAGCAGCTGCGTCTTTTCGTGCTTAGATGGCGCCGCTTTCATGAGCAGCCCTGAGGCTTTTGCAGTCGCGTTTAACTTTTAAAGTTGATTCTTTAAAGCAGCCACGGCTTTTTGGGCTGAGATGACGCCGTTTTCATGAGCAGCCCTGAGGCTTTTGCAGTCGCATTGAACTTTTAAAGTTGACTCTTTAAAGCAGCCACAGCTTTTTGGGCTGAGATGACGCCGTTTTCATGAGCAGCCCTGAGGCTTTTGCAGTCGCATTGAACTTTTAAAGTTGACTCTTTAAAGCAGCCACGGCTTTTTGGGCTGAGATGACGCCGTTTTCATGAGCAGCCCTGAGGCTTTTGCAGTCGCGTTTAACTTTTAAAGTTGACTCTTTAAAGCAGCCACATCTTTCCATGCTGAGATGGTGCCGCTTTCATGAGCAGCCCTGAGGCTTTTGCAGTCACGTTTAACTTTTAAAGTTGATCTTTAAAGCAACTGCATCTTTTCGTGCTGAGATGGCGCCGCTTTCATGAGCAGCCCTGAGGCTTTTGCAGTTGCCGTTAAATTTTAAAATTGACTCTTTAAAGCAGCTGCGTCTTTTCGTGCTGAGATGGTGCCGCTTTCATGAGCAGCCCTGAGGCTTTTGCAGTCGCGTTTAACTTTTAAAGTTGGCTCTTTAAAGCAGCCATGTCTTTTCGTGCTGAGATGTTGCTGCTTTCACATTTGATATGTCATTTCATACTTACAGAAATGCAATCAATATTCTTGATTCTTTTTCCACCGGGGCCTCAGACAATTGGGCTAGAAACTAGGGAGGCATTGCGGAAGGCACAGCAGCACATTCCAAAATGCAGGTAGTCCTCAACTTACAGCAGTTCATTTAGTGACCAAAGTTACAGCAGCACTGGAAAAAAGGGACTTATGACCGTTTTTTACACTTAACGTCCATTGCGTCCTCCCCGCGACCACGTGATTGATGTTCAGACACTCGGCAAACTGACTCACTTTTATGACGGTGGCCATTTCCCGAAGTCACGCGATTCCCTTTTGCGACCTTCTGACGAGGAAACCAGGGGGGGAGGGGGGCTTCATCCTTCGATGACTTCATTATTTTCCTTTTTTTATTCTTTGGATGCGCCATTTTCACATCCTTCAGTCGTCCCCAAGCAGGCGTCGACGTAAACGAAACCGAACTCCCCCAAGCCGATGTCTCGCTTAGCTGGTCTACATTCCGGTCGTAAACTGAGGAATAGCTTTGGCGTATCTTTTTTTTTTTCTCTGCTGCTGAAACCAGATCTACTCATTCGGTCACCCATGGAAAGAAAGGCACACTGTTCGGCCAGACCCCACCGCGACAAAACCGGACACCCCACCCTTACCTCACACCGCAGCCCCCCTCCCCAAACACTCCCCCCACACACACACTCCCCCCCTCCCCAGCTATCTTTCAGGGAGCGATAGCCTCGGAAATTAACCAAGCTAGAAATCCATCCTGATCCGTCATCGGCAACCTTATTAGCTGTCTAGCTGATGGGACGCGGCTTTTCGGCCCAGCCGAATGACAAGCACAGCTGTCCCGGGGAGGGAATTTCCTTCTCCTCCAGCCTGGCCTACAGATGTGGAAATGTGATGATCCCAGGAGCGTCAGAAACGGCCGTTAAGGTGGAACCATTTCTCTCCGGCCATCGTCACTGGACACTCGTCCACCAAAGGGACTTTTCCCGGAATCAACCTGGATTTTCCGGCAAAAAGACCCGAATACAACAAAACCAGCATACCTACACCCGTGAAAATCTACAAAAACAAATGTGTGTGTGTGTGTGTGTGCGTGCGTTGTATTTGTGCTGATAAATAAATAAAGGGAGACTAGTATAGATCTATTTCAAGCTATTTAGCTCTCATCAGCTAGCCATACCCTAAAGAGAGCTGGCACTGCCCACTTGCCTGGCATCCTTGGAAGGAAGTCGCTTTGATGGACTTCGGATAACTTTATTCTCACTTTCAACGTTCGCTGATCGGCGTACGTTAAAATGAAACTTCATGGCCTACAGTCTTCCAAGGGTCACCACTTCCAATATACCAAGATGACAAATGAATACATAAACAAATCAATAAATAAATCATGGTAGCAATAGCCCTTATTTGCCACTTCACAGAGCTTTTACAGCCCTCTCTAAGCGGTTTACAGAATCAGCCTCTTTCCCCCCCAACAATCTGGGTTCTCATTTCACCCACCTCGAAGGACGGGAGGCTGAGTCGACTGTGAGCCAGTCAGGATCAAACTGCTGGCAGTGCGCAAAATCAGCCTGCTTTCTAACCACTGTAACACCAAGGAAGGAAGGAAGGAAGGAAGGAAGGAAGGAAGGAAGGAAGGAAGGAAGGAAGGAAAAGAGGGAGTGAGGGGGAAAGGAAGGAAGGAAGGAAGGAGATAGAGAAGGAAGGAAAGAGAGAAGGAAGGAGGGAATAAAAAGAGGGAGGGAGGAAGGAATAGCACATAGACTTATATACCGCTTCATAGTGTTTTTACAGCCCTTTCTAAGCGGTTTACAGAGTCAGCCTTTCGCCCCCAACAATTTTGCGTCCTCATTCTACCCACCTCGGAAGGACAGAAGGCTGAGTCAACCTTGAGCCAGTCAGGATCGAACTGCAGAAGGAAGGAGGGAAGAGAAGGGAAGGAAGGAAGGACAGACGGACCACTTTTTCACACTTTACCCGACCGTCATGGCATCTCTGTAGTCACGTGATCAAAACCCAGCCCCTTTTGGCGACCGATTCACGTTTCAAGGATGGTTGCTGTGATCCCCTCTTGTGACCGTCTGACTAGGGGGAAGCCCGCTTCACTTAATGACTGAATAGACTCACTTAAGCACGGCAGCGCTTCACTTAAGAACGTTGGCAAGAAAGGGAGAGCCAATCTGCCTTAACCAATGTCTCGCTTAGCAACTCCGCTGTGGTTGTAAGTCAAGGTCTATCTAATTGCATGTATGTATATATATATATATAGGTTCAAATCCCAGTAAGGGTATGGCTAGCTGATGAGAGCTAAATAGCTTGAAATAGATCTATACTAGTCTCCCTTTATTTATTTATCAGCACAAATACAACACACACACACACACACACACACACACACACACACACACACACACATATATATATATATGCTGGTTTTGTTGTATTCGGGTCTTTTCCCGTGTAATTGTCTTTTCCCGTGAGATTGTTTTTGCAACGTTTCGGCAGGATCTCACCTGCCATCTTCAAGCTGTGGGCTTAAAATGTGATCGGAGCTGCCGTCTTTCTGTAAGTCTTGGTGGGAGGGGATGGGGTGCTGGCTTTGTTTCAGTAAGTGGAATGATTGGTTGTGTGGTTGTATCATGATTGGTAGATTGGTGCTGATTGGTGCAGGTTGTGTGTGCATTGTTGTTTTGTATTTTAACGGCTTGGGTGGTGGGTGGTGTTCGTTTGTTGGCTAGGGCTGGTTTCCAGATGTTTGGTAGGCGGGAGGTATCATCACGTTTGTTCATGCTGTGGGGGTGTTTCTCTATTTCGATGGCTTCCATGATTATTCTCTTGTGGAGGTGTTCTGTTTTGGAGATTAACCTGGCTCCTTCAAAGTTGATTTCATGTCCTGTAGCTTTAAGGTGCTGGAAAAGGGAGGAAGTTTTTTCTTTTTTTCTTACTGCGTTCTTGTGTTCTGTGATGCGTGCATTTACCCTCCTGTTTGTTTGTCCTATATATATTGCCGGGCAGATTTTGCATATATATAAAGGTAAAGGTAAAGGTTCCCCTTGCACATATGTGCTAGTCGTTCCCAACTCTAGGAGGCGGTGTTCATCTCCATTTCAAAGCCGAAGAGCCAGCGCTGTCCGAAGACGTCTCCGTGGTCATGTGGCCGGCATGACTCAATGCCCAAAGGCACACGGAACGCTGTTCCCTTCCCACCAAAATTGTGGTTCCTATTTTTTCTACTTGCCTTTTTTACGCACTTTCGAACTGCTAGGTTGGCAGAAGCTGGGACAAGTCACGGGAGCTCACACTGTTACGGGCGCTAGGGATTCAAACCTTTCTGATCGACAAGCTCAGCCACTGAGCCCCTGTGTCTTTTTCTCCTCTCCACCTTAAGAGCCAGGAAGGCTGAGAGAGGGAAGAAACGAACGTTTCTCACAGCTCCCTTATCTCCCCTGTTGAACTGTGTCCCCTCCGCGTTGAAAGGAAGATTTCTTTAACAACTATGGCAGAAATAACCTTCACTCTTGACTGCCTATCTGTGAAGGGCTTAACGTCTAGATGAAAACGAGGAGGAGGAGAAACTGCTTATTCGGTTATTTCAGAAAGGCGGGGAGAAAAGCAGAAGACATTTTTTGCTGGTTTGTTAGTCCCGGGGGCAAATTGAGGTGGAAACTCTTCCCTCAAGGGACTAGTCCTCCTTGAGGCATGGGCCTACAGTCCGGACAAGGGCTGGCACTCGTGGTTTTCAAACCCCACCCCGCCCCATCAAAAGTTATTTTTATCAGAATAGAATATAAAATATAGAATAGGATTAGGATTAGGATTAGGATTAGGATTAGGATTAGAATAGAATAGAATAGAATAGAATAGAATAGAATAGAATAGAATAGAATAGAATAGAATAGAATGGGGCTCAAAAGCTCGATTAGTCTTATTATCTGGAGAGGCCTTAATTTTGGGGAAACAGGATAGATAGATAGATAGATAGATAGATAGATAGATAGATAGATAGATAGATAGATAGATAGATAGATAATGATGATAGATAGATAGATAGATAGATAGATAGATAGATAGATAGATAGATAGATAGATAGATAGATAATAGGTAGAGAGAGAGAGAGAGACAGAGACAGAGAGAGGGAGAGAGATGATAGACAGACAGACAGGTAGATTAAAAGATAGATTGATAGATAGATAGAGATAGATAGATAGATAGATAGATAGATAGATAGATAGATAGATGATAGATAGATCGATAGATAGATAGATAGATAGATAGATAGATTAAAAGATAGATTAAAAGACACACACACACACAGAGAGAGAGAGAGAGAGAGAGAGAGATAATAGGTAGGTAGGGAGAGAGAGAGAGAGATGATAGACAGAAAGGTAGATTAAAAGGTAGATTAAAAGATAGATAGATAGATAGATAGATAGATAGATAGATAGATAGATAGATAGATAGATAGATTTTTGGGGAGTCTTATTATTTTTGAGGCACAGGAGGCGTAGAGCGGGGTCACCTCGTGGCTGCTGCTGTGTTGCAATATTTTCATGGACGGCTTATTATCCGGGGAGGGCTTATATTTGGGGTATTAAAAAGCATGCTTGGCCTGTTAACTGCTGACTTTTCCCCGCAATCCCATCTTTTAAGGCGAGTTCTTCCCCTGTCATGCTTAACACAAAATGCTTGGTCTATTCAAGCTATCGTAAGCCGGCTGTGAAAAGATTCCCACGGCCCCTTAAGGCATCTCCTCCGTAATGAAACCTTCTCAAAGCTGCCTTAGGGGCTGACCTTGAAAATGAACCACGGGCTCAAGGTTGTACGATGGCCTGCTGGTAATTTATCTCTCGATCAACCAGGACGGAGTGTTAATAAAAGAGGTGGCATTGCCCCGGAGCAAAGCTGGAGTGAGAGGCTTCTCGGGAAGCACCGAGAGGCATTGGTGTGAAGTGGCCGGACAATAATTCCATTATTCCTTCCTAAATAAAATCAGTGGGGGGGGGAGTTAAATTTGAAATCCTCACCCAAGTCTCTAGGCGATGGAAAAGCAGGTAGTCGCGTTAGCCAACGATCAGCAGCTACATTTATTTCTTCTTCGGGGGGAAGTTATAGGTTTTTGATCACCCTCATCTGGGAAGCTTCTCAAATTCATGTCATTGGCCTGAATTTTCTTGGAATTTGTTTTTTTTTTGGGGGGGGTGTCTGTAGAATCTTTAACGGACCTTAAGGAAGTTCTTGGACAAAAACAGCTGATTGCTGGAGGAGAGGGAGGGCGAGCCTTTTTGGCACCAAGCGCCCAATCCAGAACGAGTGAGAATATGCGCAGGGCGGAATGCCGAAAACCCCAAGACCAGCTGGCCGGTGTGCATGGGTTTGCTGGCCATCTGGTCTTTGGGTTTACGGCACGGGCATGTGCACCAACCAGCTGGTCTTCGCTCAGGCCGTAGGAAAACCGAAGACCAGCTGGCTGGCGCACACAGGCCTGTTTTTTGGGGCGTTTTCAGGCTGGTTTGGGGCCCTTTTGGGGGCTGTTTTTCAGGCCGTTTTCAGGGCTATTTGGCAGGCCGTTTTTCAGGCTGTTTTCCGGCGCTCCAGCATATGCGTGCCGGAAATCAGAAGAGCAGCTGGCGATGGTGCCCGTGCCCACGACTGTAGGAGATGGGAGAATGTAATGGCCTGTGAGGATGGCCTTGGTAGAAAGAAAGAAAGAAAGAAAGAGAGAGAGACAGAGAAAGGAAGGAAGGAAGGAAGGAAGGAAGGAAGGAAGGAAGGAAGGAAGGAAGGAAGGAAGGAAGGAAGAAAGAAAGAAGGAGAGCAAGAGAGAGGGAAAGAAAGAAAGAAAGAAAGAAAGAAGGAAAGAAAGAAAGAAAGAAAGAAAGAAAGAAAGAAAGAAAGAAAGAAAGAAAAAAGAGACAGAGACAAAGAAAGAAAGAAAAAGAAAGAAAGAAAGAAAGAAAGAAAGAAAGAAAGAAAAAAGGAGGGTAAGAGAGAGGGAAAGACAGAAGGAAAGAAAGAAAGGAGGAAGGAGAGAGAGAGAGAGAAAGGAGGAAGGAAAGAAAGAGAGAGAAAGAAAGAGAAAGAAAGAAGGAAGAAAGGAAAGAGAGAAAGAAAGAAAGAGGAAGGGAGGGAGAAAGAAAGAAAAAAGGAGGGCAAGAGAGAGGGAAAGAGAGAGAGAGAAAGGGAGAAAGAAAGAAGGAAGGAAAGAAAGGAGGAAGGAGAGAGAGAGAAAGAAAGAAAGGAGGAAGCAAAGAGAGAAAGAATGAAAGAGAGAAAGAAAGGAAGAAAGAAGGAAAGAAAGAAAGGAGGAAGGAGAGAGAGAAAGAAGGAAAGAGAAAAAGAAAGAAGGAAGGAGAGAGAGTTAGAAAGAAAGAAAGGAGGAAGGAAAGAGAGAGAGAAAGAGAAAGAAAGGAGGAAGGAAAGATACAGAGAGAAAGGAAGGAAGGAAGGCATTCACCACTTCCTTAGTCGTGTGGATTTATTCCTGATCCCTAAAAAGCATCCCATTTAAAAAGCACTTCGGTCCAGGGCTCTGGAGGCGGCATTCATTGCGAGAGATCCTCGTTGTCAAGCTTGGCAGCTGGCAGGGTTGCACATTCTTCGCCGCATACTTGGCGCGCAAACGGCGATACGTAGGAGGGATTGGCGCGATGCGGCCATGGCTGAGCATTGGATTTCTCTCTGGAAATCAGCTCGGGGAGGCCCGGCCGATTGCAATCTGTTAGAAATTCTTGACACTTGCCCGATCCAATTTCTAGAAAGCTCCACACATTCACCGCGAGGCCCGCACCGCCACATTTCCCCCGCGAAAAACCAGCCTGTTCAGGAACGGTAGTCAGAAGCCGCTGCCTAGTGCGAACTTCGTCCAATTTCACAGAAACCAGCTTTTCCGGCTGTCTCCTTATCCCGAGATAACCTCCTGATTCGTATCGGTTTCTTTCCCCCTCCCTCCCCTGGAAGCGGAAGCAGCAACCTAAGGAATTAAAATCGTTAATTGTGGACCGTCGTTAATGAATAAGCCGAGCTGAGACGGTGATTATCTTAAGTGTGCAAGAGTGGAAATCAAGGGTTTGATGCATGGGTACGAGCTCGCCCACATGCGCAGTGCAATCAAAATTGTTCTGCGCATGGGCAGAACTGAAAAACAAGATGGCGGCGTCTGTGGCGCCACCCGGAGAACCGGTTCGGGGGCGTGGCAGGACTGTGTCGCAGCCGGTTCTGGCGACCCAGGCCGCCAAATCACTTCTAGTTCGGCCGAAACCGATCCGAATCGGTAGAAAGCCGCCACTCATTTGATGTCAGCAAAGCCCGATTTTTGAAAATCAGAACGGGATTCGTCTAAAAAGACCTGAGGATCCCTGATCATCTCCCCTTTTTAATGATTCTTCTCTTATATCGATAAAATAAAATAAAAATAAGCGGATGTGGGTTGCGTTCAGAGACAATTATATTGAGTTATACTTGAGTTATATTGAGACAATTACATTTTGACAATTATATGCGGAGACAATTATATGGAGTTATACAACTGAGCAGTGGCACAGAAAGGTCGGCGGTTCGGCGGTTCGAATCCCTAGTGTCGTGTAACGGAGTGAGCTCCGCTTACTAGATTAGAATAGAATAGAATAGAATAGACTTGAATAGAATAGAGTAGAATAAGAAATAATAGAGAATAGAATAGAATAGAATAGAATAGAATAAGAAATAATAGAGAATAGATTAGAATAAGAAATAATAGAGAATAGAATAGAATAAGAAATAAAAGAGAATAGAATAGAATAAGAAATAATAGAGAACAGAACAGAATAGAACAGAATAGAATAGAATAGAATAGAATAAGAAATAATAGAGAATAGAATAGATTAGAATAGAATAGAATAGAATAGACTTGAATAGAATAGAATAGAATAGAATAAGAAATAATAGAGAATAGAATAGACTAGAATAGATTAGAATAGAATAGAATAGAATAGAATAGAATAGAATAGAATAGAATAGACTTGAATAGAATAGAATAAGAAATAATAGAGAATAGAATAGAATAGAATAAAATAAAATAGACTAGAATAAGAAATAATAGAGAATAGAATAGAATAAGAAATTATAGAGACTAGAATAAAATAGAATAGAATAGAATAAGGGACACAGTGGCTCAGTGGTTAAGACTTGTAGATCAGAAAGGTCGGCAGTTCGAATCCCTAGCACCACTGCATAACGGAGTGAGCTCCCGTGACTTGTCCCAGCTTCTGCCAACCTAGCAGTTCGAAAGCACGTAAAAAATGCAAGTAGAAAAATAGGAACCACCTTTGGTGGGAAGGGAACAGCGTTCCGTGCACCTTCGGCGTTGAGTCATGCCGGCCACATGACCACGGAGACGTCTTCGGATAGCGCTGGCTCTTCGGCTTTGAAACGGAGATGAGCACTGCCACCTAGAGTCAGGAACGACTAGCACGTACATGCGAGAGGAATTTTTACCTTTTACCTTAGACTTAAATTCTAGTTGAATCACTGCAAGGAAAAAATGTGGTGAGAACAGCTGAGAATGTCTCTCGTTCGTTAGCATCATAGGTGTCGGATTTGCCCCCACTTAAGCCCATCTACCTTTCAAACCCCCAACCCCATTTCCATCCCCTACCCCCTATCAATCAAAAAAAATCCCACCTAACACAAAAAACCCACAAAACAACCACAACCCCACACCCCCCAACCCACACACACCCACCACAACCCACACCAACCACCCAAACAAACACACACACACACCCACAACCAAAACAACCAACACACCAACACAAACAACCACACAACAAAAACAAACCCCCACAACCCACAACCCCCACAACCAAAACACCCACCAACCACCCACAAACCCCCCCCCACAACCACACAAACAAAACAACCACCAAAAAAACCCACCAACACACACTCACACAACCCCACAACCACACCCACCACAACACACAAAACCCACAACCACCCACCACCCAACCCACACCCCCCACACCCCCACCAACACCACACCAACCCACACCCAACCCCACCACAACACCCACACCAACCACCACCCCACCCACCCCCCACCCACCAACACCCACACCACACCCAACACCAACCCCCCAACCCCACACCACCCAACACATCCACACCCACCAACAACCCACCCCCAACCCCCCCCAACAACCCACCCCACAACCCCCCCCCCCCCCAACCACCCAACCCCCACCACCCAACCACCCACCCACACCCACCCACAACCACCCAACCACCCCCCCCCCAACCCCCACCCACCCACCCCCCACCCCCACCCCACCCACCCCCCCACCCCCCCACACCCCCACCCCCACCCACCCACCCCACCCACAACCCCCCCACCCCCCCCCCACACCCACCCCACCACCCCACCACACCACCCCCCCCCACCCCACCCCACCCACACCACCCCCACCCCCCCCCCACCCACCCCCCCCCACCCCCACCCACACCCCCCACCCACCCCACCCACCACCCCCCCACCCCACCCCCCACCAACCACCCCCCACCCCCCACCCCACCCCCACCACCCAACCCACACCACACCCCCCACCCCACCAACACACCCCCACCCCCACCCACCCCCCACCCAACCACCCCCCACCCCCCCCCCACACCCCCCACAACCCCACCCCCCCCCCCCCCCCCCCCCACCCCCCCCCACCCACCCCCCACCCCCCCCCCCCCCCCCCCCCCCCCCCCCCCCCCACCCACACCCCCCCCCCCCCCCCCCCCAACCCACCCCCCCCCCACACCCCACCCCCAACCCCCCCCCCCCCCCCCCCCCCCCCCCCCCCCACCCCCCCCACACACCCCCACCCCCCCAACCACCCCACCCCCCCCCACCACCCCACACCCCAAACCCCCCCACCCCCACCCCCCCCCCCCCCCCCCCCACCCCACCCCCCCCCACCACCACCACCCCCCACCCCCCAACCACCCACACCCCCCCACACCCCCCACCAACCCCAACAAACCCCACAAACCAACACCACACCCCACACAACAACACCCCCGAACACACTAAAACCAAACACCCCCCCACCACCACACCAACAACCCCACCCCAACCCCCCACCCTTCATACATAATACACTAACATCAACTCTCATTACTTCCTCTAATACCATCTCATCAATCCCACCCCATCCATTCCTCCCCCACTCATCCCCCTCCCCATAATACGTATGCTCTTGCCCCCCCCCCCACCCCCCCCCCCCCCTTCTCTACTCGTCTAAACATCTACTGTCCTCTCCCCCCACCCCCCCCCCCCCTGTCCCCCCCATCGGATACTAGACGAGGACATCTCGCATACCCCTCGGTCCTCCCTCCCCTCGCCCTGTTTCAGCTTTGTAAAAGAAGTTGCTAGAAGTGTGTGTGTATATTTGCCCCTCCCCTTACCCTGATTATGATATGTGTTGTGTTCACTGCCCCCCCATTCTGAGATGTGAAAGTGCATTTTATTTATAGAGATATGTGTGATTGTGAGTTGATTGTCTCGTTGGACTGCGTTTTCTTCGATGGGCGCCTCGTGGGTTGCCGTCCCGCCCCCCCCCCCCCCCCCCCCCCCCCCCCACGTCTTCCAGGCCACTGTCACGCGTGCAGTTGCGCTATGTGCGCATGTAGATGCAGAGATTGTGTGTAGCATCCCGAGAGGCCAGGGATCCCTCCGGTCAGCTCCGCACGTTCGATAAAAACGGAGCAAAAATTAGAATTCTTTCCCTTTTAAAAAAAATTGTCAATCCCCAGCTAACAAGTTTTGTGGCCTGGTGAAGACCCACATCATGAAGTTTGACTCAAATGGGGGGGGGGTAAGAGGAGGGGTGTTTATAGAGCTTAAAGCAACTGAAGGGTTAACCTCCCCCCCCCCCCCAGCGGGGAACACAGATGGAGCCCCCCACCCACCCCCCAGTCCAGTGCTGGAATTCGAGCCCTCCCTGGCCTGTAATAAAATCCAGATTTCCTTTCAACAATCGTCCCACTGTTAGGAGACACGCACCCGAGGTTGTGAGACATATTCTCACCTGCCTTGTGGTCAACTTAGATACACACATGCGGATCTCTTAGGAGGGAGTGGTAGTTGCACGGGTTGAGTAGGCAAAGTAGTAGAGCAAAAGGGCACGTCTACATGGCCCCGGAGTTGCACAGCGTCCGTGCGAACCACAATTTGTAGTGGACATTGGCTATTCAGAGAGAGACACAGAGAGAGAGACACACACACACACAGAGAGAGAGAGAGAGAGAGAGAGGAGAGGGAGACACAAAGACAGACAGACAGACAGACAGACAGACAGACAGACAGACAGACAGATCGCTTGAAATGGCCTAGGGTCTCCTGCTTGAGCAAGGAGTTAGACTAGATGACCTCCAAGGTCCCTTCCAGTTCTATTCAGACTGATTGATTGATTGAAATGGTCTAGAGCAGTGTTTCTCAAACTTGGCGACTTTAAGTCCTGTGGACTTCAACTCCCAGAATTCCCCAGCCAGCTATGCTGGCTGGGGGATTCTGGGAGTTGAAGTCCACAGGACTTAAAGTCGCCAAGTTTGAGAAACACTGCTCTAGAGTCTCTTGCTTGAGCATGGGGGATGGACTAGAAGACCTCCAAGGTCCCTTCCAGCTCTATTCTGATTGATTGATTGATTGATTGAAATGGTCTAGGGTCTCCTGCTTGAGCAGGGGGTTGGACTAGAAGACCTCCAAGGTCCCTTTCAGCTCTATTCTGATGGATTGATTGATTGACTGACTGACTGATTGATTGAAATAGTCTAGGGTCTCCTGCTTGAGCAGGGGGTTGGACTAGAAGACCTCCAAGGTCCCTTTCAGCTCTATTCTGATGGATTGATTGATTGACTGACTGACTGATTGATTGAAATAGTCTAGGGTCTCCTGCTTGAGCAGGGGGTTGGACTAGAAGACCTCCAATGTCCCTTCCAGCTCTATTCTGATGGATTGATTGATTGATTGAAATGGTCTAGGGTCTCCTGCTTGAGCAGGGGGTTGGACTAGAAGACCTCCAAGGTCCCTTCCAGCTCTATTCTGATGGATTGATTGATTGACTGACTGACTGATTGATTGAAATGGTCTAGGGTCTCCTGCTTGAGCAGAGGGTTGGACTAGAAGACCTCCAAGGTCCCTTCCAGCTCTATTCTGATGGATTGATTGATTGACTGACTGACTGATTGATTGAAATGGTCTAGGGTCTCCTGCTTGAGCAGGGGGTTGGACTAGAGGACCTCCAAGGTTCCTTCCAGCTCTGTTCTGATTGACTGATTGACTGACATGGTCTAGGTTCTGCCGCTTGAGCAGGGGGTTGGAGTAGATGACCTTCAAGGTCCCTTCCGTCTCTCCTGACGGATTGAGTGCTCCGTTCAGCCCAGGGAGAATCCTAGGGGCTCATTCAGGAGTCTCAGAGCCAAGAGAGGGAGCCACGCCAGGCCTAAATGGCTGGTTGATTTACTCCACTTACTTACATCATCCTCCCCTCTCTGCCCGGCCGGCTCCCAGAATCTATAAATCTCCCCCTTCTTGTAAAAACAGAATTTAGACACAATTGAGAGCCTCTCCAGCACAGAGTCTCCTTTCACAGGGGCTGTGGAGGGGGGGAGGGGGGACACACACACACTCCATTTGTCTTACATAGGCAGGGATTTCCCCCACCCTACCCCACCCCACACACGCACCTCCAGAAGGGCAGCCCCAAACTGTTAAAATATTTTATAGCTGTTTCAGTCGTCAAGCTATCAGCCCCTGTGTAGGTATCACAAGGCTGGAGGGCAGCCTTCAGCTCCTGGGTTAAGTTGTGAAGCTGCAGAGAATTTACACACACACACACACACAAGAGAGAGAGAGAGAGACAGAGAGAGACAGAGAGAGAGAGAGAGAGAGAGAGAGAGAGAGGAGAGAGAGAGAGAGAGAGAGAGAGAGAGAGAAAGAAAGAAAGAAAGAAAGAAAGAAAGAAAGAAAGAAAGAAAGAAAGAAAGAAAGAAAGAAAGAAAGAAAGAGAGACACAGAGAGAGTGGGACAAAGAGAGACAGAGACAGATGGGTGACTTTGGGCCAATCAGTAGGAGACTGGGAGTTCTAGTCCTGCCTTAGGCATGAAAGCCAGCTGGGTGGTGTTGGACTAATCACCAGGAGACTGGGAGATCTAGTTCCACTTTAGGCATGAAAGCCAGCTGCGTGACTTTGGTCCAATGACCAGGAGACTGGGAGTTCTAGTCCTGCCTTAGGCATGAAAGCCAGCTGGGTGACTGTTGGGCCAATGACCAGGAGACTGGGAGCTCTAGTTCCACTTTAGGCATGAAAGCCAGCTGGGTGACTTTGGGCCAATGACCAGGAGACTGGGAGTTCTAGTCCTGCCTTAGGCATGAAAGCCATCTGCGTGACTTTGGGCCAGTCCCTCTTTCTCAGCCCAGCCTACCTCACAAGGCTGTTGTTGTGTGTGTGTGGGGGGGGAAACAGGAGGGGGTTAGTTGTGCTGGATATGTTTGAGTTGCCATCAACGCGAGATCCAAATAAATCAGCCAATGATTGTGGGATTCTCCTGAGAAAATCTTGAAATCTGGTTTAGTTTCTTTTTACCCTGGAAAAAAATAACAACAACAACAAAGGCCTATTTTGAGTTTCTTCCTGGTGTTCTCCCCTTCTTTCTTTCTTTTCCTTCCTTCCTTCCCCCCTTCCCTTCCCTCTGTGATCTCTTCCCCAAGGCCTCGCTTGCTGCTCCTTTGGTATCTTCCGGAAGATCTGGCATTCTTTCCCATGCGAGGTTTGATGGTCCAGCTAGCACGGAGCTGGCCGGAGATCCCGAGAGAATGATGTCATGTCTAATAACAGCCTTCCTCCACGAGGCACTTCTAAACGAAGCCTGACAGAGTCGGAAGGGAGCTGGGAGGTCTTCTAGTCCAACCCCAAACCGCTCAGGCAGGAAACCGGGCCTAGACCGTTTCGGGCAAGGGTGGGAAACTAATCCAGGAGAGAAGCCACCGAGGAGAAAGTAATACAGGAGGGGATCTGTAGCCCAGGCTTGATGTGAGGGGATGTGACCCAACTAGGTAACGTCATCAGAGCTAGAAGGGAGGGGGGGTGGAGGAGGAGGAAGAGGAGGAGGAGGAGGAGGAGGAGGAGGAGGAGGAGGAGGAGGTGGACTGTGCAGTCCCTGGTGCTCTCTGAACTTGGTGGATTTCTTGCAGACGTTTCATGACCCAACTAGGTAACATCATCAGTGCTAGAAGGATGTGGGGGGTTTGCAGAGAAGAGGAGGATTGTGAGGTCTTTGGTGGTCTCTGAGCTTGCTTGTTTTCTTGCAGACGTTTCCTCCCTCTTTCCCTCTCTCTCTTTCTTCCTCTCCCTCTTCCTCCCTCTTTATCTCCTCCCTCTCTCTTCCTCCATCCCTTTCTCTCCCTTTCTTTTTTTCCCTCCCTCTTTCTCTCCCTCTCTCTCTCCCTCCTTCTTTCTCTCTCTCCCTCCATCTTTCTCTCTCCCTCTCTTTCTCTCTTTCTCTCCCTCTCTCTCTCTCTCCCTCCTTCTTTCTCTCTCTTTCTCTCTCTCGCTCCATCTTTCTCTCTCTCTCTTTCTCCCTCTCTTCCTCCCTCCCTCCCGCTTTCTCTCCGTCCCTCTTTCTGTCTCTCTTTTTCTCCCTCCCTCCCTCTTTCTCTCCTCTCTCTCTCTCTTTCTATCCCTCTTTCTCTCCCTCTCTCCCTCTCCCTCTCTCCTTCTTTCTCACCTTTTTCTTTCTCTCTTTCTTTCCCCACTCCTCTTTCTCTCTCCCTCTTTCTCTCCCTCTCTCTCTCTCTTTCTCCCTCTCTTCCTCACTCCCTTCCGCTTTCTCTTCTCCCTCTCTCTCCCTCTCTTTTTATTCCTCCCTCTTTCTCTCTCTCTTTCTATCCCTCTTTCTCTCCATCTTTCTCTCCATCTTTCTCTCTCCCTCTCTCTCCTTTCTCACCTTTTTCTTTCTTTCTTTCTTTCCCCCCTCCTCTTTCTCTCCTCTCTCTTTCTTTCTCCCTCTCTTTCTCCCTCTCTTCTGCTTTCTCTCCGTCCCTCTTTCTGTCCCTCTCTCTCTCTTTCTATCCCTCTTTCTCTCCTTTTCTCTCTCCCCGCTCTCTCTTTCTTTCCCACCTTCTCTCTCTCTCCCTCTTTCTGGAGAGGAAACCTTTATCCAGATCTTATTTAAAAGACACTCTGTGGTGTGAAATCCCTGAGAGAGAGAGAGAGAGAGAGAGAGAGGAGAGAGAGAAAGAGAGAGAGATAGTCAGACCTTTTGAGCCTCTCCTCTTGAGCCTTATCATCCCTTGGGTCGCCTTACTGGGCTCTCTCCACCTCTTTTCATCGGCTCCCGAGAGACATGGCAGCTGAGAGGGGGGCGTCTGCTTTGTCTCAGGGCCGTCCGGCCAGAGGCAGTAAGGTGGCATTTGGGCTCCTGCCAAGGCCACACAGAAGTCTCCGGGACAGACAATGTCGGTTTTGTCTGCCGAAGAAAATAGCTCTTGACAAGATCGGTTTCCACCCGTCGTCGGTGGGAGCGTCTTCCATTCTCGAGGCCCAGCCAAGCGCCTCTTGGGCAGATAACCCCTCCCCTCCTCCGTTATCTGAACGGGGTCCCTCTGTCGTCGTCCCCCCCCACTCCTCAATTACCAGAAAAGCACCCGGGTAGTCCTCAACTTAACAACGGTTCGTTTAGCTAATGTGCGAATTTACGGTGACGCTGGATAAAACCCCGATTTACGAGTGGTCCTCGCCCTTACGACGGTCGCCACAGCCTCCCCAGGGTCACGTGATCCTTATTTGGTGGCTTGGCATTGGATTTACGACTTTTGCCGCATCCTGGGGGAGGGAGGTCAGCGGTTCATGATTTGCGATCTTCCTTTTGACCAGGAGAGCCAAAGATTGGCTGAAACAATGGTGGGAGTCACTGAACGGGATGGGGATTTGTTGGGGATTTGCTTGGCAAGGATGGGGGGAAGGTTGTAAAATTGGGCATGGGTCACTCAGCAATCGACTTGCTTAGCAATGGATTACTCTGTGAAGAAGAAAAAGAAGAAAAGGAAGGAAGGAAGGAAGGAAGGAAGGAAGGAAGGAAGGAAGGAAGGAAGGAAGGAAGGAAGAAGAGGAGGAGGAGGTGGTGGAGGAGGAGGAAGAAGAGAAGGAAGAGGAGGAAGAAGGGGAGGAGGAGGAAGAAGAGGAAAAAGAAAATGAGGAAGAAGAAGGAAGAAGAGGAAGAGGAAGGAAGAAGAGGAGGAGGAGGAGGAAGAGGAGGAGGAAGAAGAGGAGGAGGAAGAAGAAGAAAATGAGAAGGAGGAAGAGGAGAAGGAGGAGGAAGAGGAGGAGGAAGAGGAAGAAGAGGAGGAGGAAGAAGAAGAGGAAGGAAGAAGAGGAAGAGGAAGAAGAGGAAGCAGAGGAAGAAGAAGAGAAGGAGGAGGAGGAAGAGGAGGAGGAGGCAACACCCCCCCCCCACGGCTTTGAAAGACCAGTCCACATTGCTTGAGATCCTTTCCTGAGATTGGATGGAGCAGCAGAGTTAGTGATGCTCAATCCAATGACTGGGTTGAACTTCGCAGCTTGAAAGACCTCATTGAGTCTGGGGCGACCCCTCTCCATGGGCCAATGCCGCTGTCCTTTGAGCAGAGGATGCCCGCTGGGAAGCGGGTCTCCCTTGACTCCTTCTTCCTCCTCCGAGATCCGACCTCTCTTTGTATGCTCCATTCTCTCCTTGCATTCACAAGAAGGCTTCCTATGGAGCCCCCCCCTCCCCTGGCTGCCCCTATCTCAGCAGTGGTCTCTCCCGGGGCCTGGAAGAGAATGCCTAGGTGGACCTCCCACGGAACGTACCACGGGAGGACCGACGGGGGTCAACGGAGCCGGCTGCTTACCCAGGCTCGGGAACTGCCGAGGAATTCTCGTCTCTGAACCCAAACTCAGGGCCAACCTTAAGCATCCAAACACCCACCTTTTCCTCTCCAAAGCAAACTTATATTTTTAGAGGAGTTAGAGGGTGGGGGAAACAAAGGCAGGCTCATCGGCCCCGCATTGTGCGCGAGTCCCGTGTCACTCCAACCGCAAAAGGCAGCCCTGCGGTGCCAATGTTGTAAATGATCATCCTTTCAAAGAGAACGATCCCAGGTGTGGAAAGCAGGGGCGGAAGGAAGCTTTCATCTCCCCGGGCACGGCTGCCCACAAGTGACGCCGAGCTCATCCGGGTGGTCCCCTTTCCTTTCTCAACCGGGAGCCCCCCCATCGTTTGAGCCAAACGGGCGTTTTGTGGAAGAACGGAAGTCTAATTTTGATTCTCCACCTAAGAACATTTGGGGAGGTGGGGGCGGGAGGGGGTGAGAGCTCCCTTTCCCGAACTTTCTTTTAAGACAAATCCAAAGGGTATATCCATATGAAGAACAGTTGCAGGAACTGGGTATGTCTAGTTTAATAGAAAGAAGGACTAAGGGAGTCTTCCAATATCTCAGGGGCTGCCACAAAGAAGAGGGAGTCAAACTATTCTCCAAAGCACCTGAGGGCAGAACAAGAAGCAATGGGTGGAAACTAATCAAGGAGAGAAGCAACCTAGAACTGAGGATAAATTTCCTGACAGTGAGAACAATTAATCCGTGGAACAGAATTTGCCTCCAGAAGTTGTGAATGCCCCAACACTGGAAGTCTTTAAGAAGATGTTGGATAGCCATTTGTCTGGAGTGGTATAGGCCAGGGCTTCTGGGCGCCAGAGCACTAGAAAACAGCCAGAAAAATGGCCACAAAACAGCCCAGTTTAGGGGCCATTTTTAAGGTCAAAACCAGCCTAAAAGAACAGCCTGTAAGATGGCCAAAGACAGCCAAAAATCAGGCATGCACGCAACAGCCAGCTGGTCTTCAGGTTGCCAGTGTTCTGGAGCGCACAGATGGGCACAACATTCTGGTTTGGGAACAGGGATGCCAGAAAGGTTCCCCATCACTGATATAGAAAGTAGAGTAGAGTAGAGAAGAATAGAATAAGAATAGAATAGAATTTAGAATAGAATAGAGTAAGAATAGAATAGAACATAGAATTGAGTAGAACTTAGAATAGAATAGAATAGAATTTAGAATAGAATAGAATAAGAATAGAACAGAATAGAATAGAAAGAATAGAATAGAACTTAGAATAGAATAGAACTTAGAATAGAATAGAATTTAGAATAGAATAGAATAGAATAGAATAGAATTTAGAACAGAATAGAATTTAGAATAGAATAGAACATAGAATTGAATAGAACTTAGAACAGAATAGAACTTAAAATAGAATAGAACTTAGAATAGAATAGAATTTAGAATAGAATAAGAATAGAATAGAATAGAACTTAGAATAGAATAGAACTTAGAATAGAATAGAATAAGAATAGAACAGAATAGAATAGAACTTAGAATAGAATAGAATTTAGAATAGAATAGAACTTAAAATAGAATAGAATAGAATAAGAATAGAATAGAATAGAACTTAAAATAGAATAGAACTTAGAATAGAATAGAATAAGAATAGAATAGAATAGAACTTACTTAGAATAGAATAGAACAGAATAGAATAGAATTTAGAATAGAATAGAATTTAGAATAGAATAAGAATAAAATAGAATAGAACTTAGAGTAGAACAGAACAGGAATTCAATTGAACTGTTTATTGGCCGTGTGATTGGACACACAAGGAATTTGTCTCCAGTGCAGAAACTCTCAGTGTACCTACAAGCCACCAGTGATAAATCACGATCAAAGCCATCCTAAAAATACATTTTGCCCCAAATCATATGATGCCACACTTAGTGACCGTCACAGGACACGAAAAAAGCCAACGACATAAATTATACCAGGATACTAAACGGAAACAACATGAATCGTAAAGCTGCAAGCGCCAAAGTCAATCGCCCTGCGAGAAAATCAGGAGATCGGTTAACAGGAAAGATGCGAGGAATAAGAGCAACGCAGCGGGTACCAAAGTAAATTTAGGGGGACCGAAATAAATCAACGTACGACAGGATGGTTCTTATTTTAGGACGGGGCCCAGAATTGTTCTCGCTTATCTTCTCCATTCCTTGGAAACTTTCTCAGCCTGCCCTTTGGCAACCCAAGGGGGAAAAAAAACTTCTTTCTTCTATGTCCCCCCAGCCCCCCCAATGGCCTCCAACCGAGGACTTTGTCACCTGTGAGCTCGGTGGTCTGAAATCAAAGCCGGCGGCCACGACGCGGGGTCGAGTGTTAAGAATGGAGGCCCCCACGGCCCACCCGGTTGAATGGAGCTAAGCTTTCAGCCCAGAGGAAGGAAGGATGAATGGATGGATGGAGGAAGAATAGGAGGAATCCGGAGAGGGGAAATTTCAACCCCGCTTTTGATCTGATAAGGGAGAGACGTTAAACTGAAGAGCCAAAGCTGGAGACCTCCCTCGGCAAGCTGAGCGGGAAAGGGGAAACGAGTAACTCAGTGGGAAATTAGAGAGGCCAATAGAAAAGAATTAGAATTTAGAATGGAATGGAATGGAATGGAATTAAAAATAATAAAGAGAGAAGAGAAGAGAACATAGAGAATAGAATAGAATTAGAAATAATACAGAATAGAATAGAATTAGAAATAATACAGAATAGAATAGAATTAGAAATAATATAGAATAGAATATAATTAGAAATAATATAGAATAGAATAGAATTAGAAATAATATAGAATAGAATAGAATTAGAAATAATACAGAATAGAATAGAATAGAATAGAATAAGAAATAATACAGAATAGAATAGAATTAGAAATAATAGAGAATAGAATAGAATAGAATAGAATTAGAAATAATAGAGAATAGAATACAATAGAATAAGAAATTATAGAATAGATAGAATAGAATAAAATAGAATAAGAAATAATATAGAGTAGAATAGAATTAAAAATAATATAGAATAGAATAGTATAGAATTATAAATAATAGCGAATAGACTAGAATAAGAAATAATAGAGAATAGAATAGAATAAGAAATTATAGAGACTAGAATAGAATAGAATAAAATAAGGAATAATAGAGAATAAAATAGCATAGCAGGGCATTAGAATAGAATAGAATTAGAAATAATAGAGAATAGAATAGAATTAGGAATAATAGAGAATAAAATAGCATAGCAGGGCATAGAATAGAATAGAATTAGAAATAATAGAGAATAGAATAGAATTAGGAATAATAGAGAATAAAATAGCATAGCATGGCATAGCATAGCATAGAACAGAACAGAATAGAATAAGGGTGGATCAATGGCTAAGACGCTGAGCTTGTCGATCAGAAAAGTCGGCCGTTTGGCGGTTCGAATCCCTAGCGCCGCGTAACGGAGGGAGCTCCCGTGACTTGTCCCAGCTTCTGCCAACCTAGCCGTTGGAAAGCACTTAAAAAAGGCAAGTAGAAAAAATAGGAACCACAATTTTGGTGGGAAGGGAACAGCGTTCTGTGCGCCTTCGGGCGTTGAGTCCTGCCGGCCACATGACCACGGAGACGTCTTCGGACAGCGCTGGCTCTTCGGCTTTGAAACGGAGATGAGCACCGCCCCCTAGAATCGGGAACGGCTAGCACATACGTACCTATTTTTACCTTAGAATAGAATCGAATCGAATTGAAATAGAATAGAATAGTCTTACTAAATAGTTGGCAGGGACATATAGGAATACTCCTCAATGTACAACCATTTCGTTTAGTGACCAAAGTTACAATAGTATTGGAAAACCTGACCCAGGACTCTTTTTCACCTGATTTTTTTTTGGGGGGGGGGGCATTGCAGCCTGCCCCACCGTCCCGTGACCGTTCGCTCAGCGTCCGTTCAAACTTTCAACGACGCCAAAAAAAGGGAGTTACGACCGTTTCCCCATGCATGCGACCATGATCGGAATCCCGAGGCCCGGCAACCGACTCATATTTACGATGGTTGCGGTGTCCCCGGTGTGTGTGGTATGATCCCCTTCGGCGACCAGCAAAGTCGACGGGGGAAGCCGGATTCGCTTAACGACTGACTGACTTAACAACCGCAGTGATCCACTAAACAATTGTGGCAAGAGAGGAGGTGATACGGGGCAAAACTCGGCGGGCAACTGTCTCGCTTAGCGGCGGAAATGTAGGGCTCAGTTGTGTTTGTAAGTCCAGGTCTACCTGTACACACCTGGCTCTTTTATTTATCTATCCAGGACCCCCAAGTTGGACCTGGGAGCAGATCGAGGCCAATATATCCCACTCAAGTTAGGCAAGGAACAACTTTGGTCTCCCGGCAACAGGCTGTAATAAAGATGCTGAATCTGTTTAAAAGAAGATTAATGGAGTGTCTGGCTGTTTTGGCAGGAGGTGGAATAGTCACTGTATTTTCAAGAAAGGAAGTTTGCATAGAGAAAATTAAAAGTATGCAGGAAAATGCCCAGCAGTTGAGACAACTTGTTGGATGGGGACTGAAGATAGAGGGAGAAGGGAGGGAGGGAGGGAGGGAGGAAAAAAGAAGGAAAGGAGAGGGAGAGAGAAGGAAAGGACATGAAAGGGAAGGGAAGGAGGAAAAAGGAAGGGAAGGGAAAGAAAAGGGAAAGGAAGGGAGGAAGAGGGAAGGAAGGGAAGGAGGAAGAGGGAAGGAAGGGAAGGAAAAGAAAGGAAAGGAGGAATAGGGAAGGAAGGAAAGGAAAGGAGGAAGAAGGAAGGGAAGGAAAAGAAAGGAAAGGAGGAAGAGGGAAGGAAGGGAAGGATAAAGAGGAAAGGGAAGGGTTAGAGAAAGAAAAAAAGAAGCATTGAAGGAAAGAGAAAAGGGAGGAAGGAAGGAAGGGAAGGGAAAGAAAGGAGGGAGGAAAATTAGTGGAAGGAGGAAGGAAGTTAGAAGAAGGAAGAGTGAGAGAGAGAAAGAGAGAGAAGGGAGAGAGGGAAAGAAGGAGGGAATGGAATGGAAGGAAGGGATGAATGGAGAAAGGGAAAGGAAGGAATGGCTGGATGGATGGAAGGAAAGAGGGAAAGAAAGAAAGAAAAAGAAAGAAAAAAAGAAAGACAGACAGAACAGAAAGAAAGAAAGAGAAAGAAAGAAAGAAAGAAAGAAAGAAAGAAAGAAAGACATTTAGTGACTCCATTAAGGCCTGTTTACCGTGATTATTTACGGGAGGGGAAAGGCCCAGCCCCAAACCCCAAATGCCGCCTGCTTTCCTAACCCCAGGGGCGGTGGGCTCAGCCCCCTTCCCATTAAGCAAATAAACCTTTTTACCCTCTTTCGCTGGCAGAGAGCAGGCTGGCCCCGTGCCAACGCTTCCCCCCCTGAAGGAGGAGGCCGACTCTGGGCCTTTTTTTTTTATACTTGGTCTACCTGAGGGATGGGTCCCTTCCCTCTCCCCCCCCCCCGCCTCCCTCCCACCCACCCACTTTAGCCAGAGTTTATTATTATTGCCGTGCGGAGCAGAGTTAGATGACATTATATCCCTGGCAGTCAGGAAGACGAGCCAAAAATCGCATAAAAAGCCCCTTATGTCGGCCATCAGCTGCACCTTCCAAGGGTCTCTCTGATTCCTTGCTGGCTGAGCCCCCCTCCTCAATAAACACCCCCTCCTCTCTCTCTCAAATCAGCCCCCTTGGAAATGGCAGCCCAGAAAAACCTTTTAATGGGGCAGCCCCCACCTCCTCCTCCTCCTCCTCCTCCTCGCCCATCAGGGGAAGGGGCTTCTTCCCAGGTGACAGGAAAGGGGTCCTGGCTGTTGCTGCCCACCCACCCCTCTTTTTTATTATTTTGTTTTATTTTTTGCTTAGAAGAGAGCTTTGCCAAAAAGGCTGCCTAAAGTGGGGAGGGGGTCTAGCATAGGGGGGTGAATTTTGGGCCGTTGGCTTTTCGACGCAGGATTGGCTCAGTGCCCTTTGCAGGAGTAGAAAGTGAGAGAAAAGTCTCTGGGCTTTTGGGAGGGAGGAAAGGAAGGAAGAAGGAAATGGAAATGAAAAGGGAGGGAAGGGGGGAGGAAAGAAGGAAATGAGAAGGGGGAGAGAAGGGGGGAAGGAAGGAAAAGAAAAAAAGGGAAAGGAAGGGAAGGGGAAAATGAAGGAAGGAGAGGAAAGAAGAAAGGAAGGAAAAGAAAGAAGGGGAAAAGGAAGGAAGGAAGGGAGAGAGGAAGGAAGGAAGAAGGAAATAGAAATGAAAAGGGAGGGAGGGAGGAAATGAGAAGTGGGGAGAAAAGGAAGGAAGAGAAAGAAAAAGGAAGGGAAAGGGAAAAGGAGAAGAAGGAAGGAAGGAAAAGAAAGAAGGGAAGGGGGAAAGGAAGGAGAGGGGAGGGAGGAAAGAAGGAAGGAAGGAAATGAGAAGAAGGGAGGGACAGAAGGGAGAGAAGGAAGGAAAAGGAAGGGACGGGAGAGAGGGAGAAAAAAGGGAAAGAAAGGGGGCAAAGGAAGAAAAGAAGGATGAAAGGAAAGAAGAGAGAGAAGGGAAGGGAGAAAAGGAAGGAAGGGAAGAAGGGTGCAATTCTCAGTATGAGCCTTTTTCCAGACATCCATTTCACTACCAAATAACTTGGTCTTGTTTGTTTGTTTGTTTTAAAAAAGCTTACATTGTTCAAAGAACAAAAACGCCCTATTGTACATTGGAGGGAGGGGAAAATAGAAGCCAGCCCCCATCTAGACTACATACTTTTCAATTTACAACCCCCCAAATGCCTTGTGTGGATTATTTCAGACTCCCTTCCTTCAGTAACCGTCTCCTTCCCATCCCGGGGAAAGCCCCAAACCCCAGGATCTCGGTGGAGAACAGATCTTGCACCCAGGATCCTGTCCCAATTAAATATCGGGACCCAGGGCCCTTCTGTTACAGCCCTTATTGTAAATAATAATAATTGCAAATTTCGGGGCATGTTCCCCTCCCAAAAAAATTCCCCAGCCATTCCAAAACAGAGACAGGCGTGGTTTTAAAAGGTATTTCGGTCCAGCATTCCTTCAAATAAAGAAATTAGTGCAAATCAAATAAAACCAGACGAAGAGGTCGCGGCAAACATATCCATTTATTTCTCAGAGGGTCCATCCTCTGCTAATAAAACCACGGCAGAAGCTTTGAAAAAGTCGCTCGAAAGAGGCCGGCGTTTTAGCAGCGGGCTGAAAATTGACCTCTTAAAAAACGCACAAAGATATCAAAATCCTATCCAAAAATAAACCCTCCCCAAATTAACCCGATTCCATAAACTTTTTGGAAGCCTGCTGCGTTTTCTAAATGCTCGGTCTGTCTTTTAATTTCACAAACCCCTGCAGAAAACTCAAAAGCATCCTGAAATGTTTTACTTTTTTAAAAAAAAAACACCATTTACCTCTGCTAAAAGAAATAAATCCTCACTGTCAAATCGATTAAATTGAGAGCAAAATTTGCCACCACGAACCTGGGCATAAAACAAATGCGGAGATGGATAAATCAGTGCGTTTCTAATATAGTTGTACTAGTATAGATTATTGTTATTTTTCTTGAATCTGTCATTCTGCATATAGAATGAACATGATTCTATCATTTCTTTTCACTGTTAAATTATTCAATAAGTATTTATCATTGCTTTGCAATTTCTATCAACTATTCTAAAAATGATTTCTGCAAACGCATCTATGGAAATCACTGTGTATGTTTTGTATTTTAAACTGGCTTAAAGAGATCCTAATGTTGGAATGTGTTTTATTTCTTTTATAGATTTCTAATCAACACTAGGAAGCGATTAGGTGATTTTTGTACGAGAATTTGCAGAAATCTCTCAAAACTTCTTAGGTCCCAGGTGGGTTTTTTTCCCCTTTAGGCTCAATTTAAAACCAATTCACAATTGAGCCTAAAGGGGGAAAAAAACCCACCTGGGACCTAAGAAGTTTTGAGAGATTTCTGCAAATTCTCATACAAAAATCACCTAATCGCTTCCTAGTATTGATTAGAAATCTATAAAAGAAATAAAACACATTCCAACATTAGGATCTCTTTAAGCCAGTTTAAAATACAAAACATACACAGTGATTTCTATAGATGCGTTTGCAGAAATCATTTTTAGAATAGTTGATAGAACTATTAGAAACGTTTTTACTGATATACCAAAAACTTTCTCCGTGGCTAAGTAAATAGAATTATAACTTTTTAGATTAGTTGATCAGATTGGTGTAGTTTTTTATTTAGCGACTTGCTGATGCTTTGTCTGCAAAAAAAAAAAACCCTACCAGAAAATAGCACAATTCCAATATAAATTCAATAGAAGTCCTTTAAAAAAAATACTTTTTATATGAACGCAAAATCATGACCAAGATATGCCCAATTTAAGAAGCTTTGCCTTGTGTCTATCCTAAGAATTCTTTAAAAAAAAATTAATTACCCCACATTTTTATTTATTTATTTTGCAAGCTTCTCTCTTACTTTCTCGTAAAATCCGATATTTAAAATCAAGGGATTTGAGACGAAAGGCATCAGTCACTACAACGAGATTGGACAGTCCTTTGTCTGAAATGGTATGGGGTCTCCTTCAGCAGGGGGTTGGACTAGAAGACCTCCCAGGTCCCTTCCAACTCTGCTTATTCTGTTCTGTTATCGTGCAAAGCTTCCCCTTTATATATACCGTTTATTCCTGGATTGACAAACTCGCGTGTTTTTTTTAAAAAAAATGTGTAGAATTTTGAAGGAGAATTTCCATTTGGGGCTCACAGAGATAAATTCCGTGAATTATTTCCAATATTTTTGGACTTTGTTAATTGCTCCTCAGAGGTACTACAGTTCCCATGGTTGGAGTGGGGCAGGAAAGAACTGAATCCCAATGCATTTGTAGGGTGCTGGCTTTTATATTTTATATATATAATTTTATTTATAGCTTGTTCTTCAACATCCATAAAAACTTAGCGAACAGTGTATTTTCTGGGTCGATAGACTTTATACCCAATGCTAATAATAATAATAATTGAAGGAAAGGAAGGAAGGAAGGAAGGAAGGAAGGAAGGAAGGAAGGAAGGAAGGAAGGAAGGAAGGAAGAAAAGATAGTAATAGGAAAAAGGAAAGAAAGAGGGAAAGAAATAAAAAGGAAGGAAGGAAAGAGAGAGAGAGAGAGAGAGAGAGAGAGAGAGAGAGAGAGAGAGAGAGAAAGAAAGAAAGAAAGAAAGAAAGAAAGAAAGAAAGAAAGAAGAAAGAAAGAAAGAAAGAAAGAAAGAAAGAAAAGATAGTAATAGGAAAAAGGAAAGAAAGAAGGAAAGAAATAAAGTAAAAGGAAGGAAGGAAGGAAAGAGAGAGAGAAAAAAAGAAAGAAAGAAGGAAAGAAAGAAAAGATAGTAATAGGAAAAAGGAAGGAAAGAGGGAAAGAAATAAAAGAAGGAAGGAAGGAAAGAGAGAAAGAAAGAAAGAAAGAAAGAAAGAAAGAAAGAAAGAAAGAAAGAAAGAAAGATAGTAATAGGAAAAAGGAAAGAAAGAGGGAAAGAAATAAAGTGAAAGAAGGAAGGAAAGAAGGAAGGGATGGGAAGGAAGAAAAGAAAGAGAGAGATAGAGAGAAAGGAAAGAAGGAAAGAAAAAGGAAAGAGGAAGGGATGGGAAGGAAGGAAAGATGTGATGGATGGGAAGGAAGGAAGGAGAGACAGAAAGAAAAAAGAAAGAAAGAAAGAAGAAGGAAGGAAAGAAAAAGGAAGGAAGGAAAGATGTGATGGATGGAAAGGAAGGAAAGAAAGAGAGAGTCAGAAAGAAAGAAAAAAGAAAAAAAGGGGGGGAAACGAAAGAAATAAAGAAAGAAAAATTAAAAAAACAGAAATGTAGATGGGAGAAAGGAAGGAATACTATTCAGCTATAAATAATTGTAATTTTTCAACTGGTATCGCTTGTGCACAGATTGCAATTAGAACATATTCTATGGCACATAATACTCTTTTCCCAATTTCTACTTTCTACCTCTTTTTCCACCTCTTAACAAAAACCACCCTATCAAGGGCTATCTTAAAGCAGGCTTTAGTTTAGAAGAAGCGGGAACCAAAAGTAGAAATTGGGCATTATTTTCACGCAATAATTCCCTTCCCTTCGGGTGTCTTGTGATTCTGCGCAAATTTTTTTTCCCCTCTATGCGCTCATCTACCAACCATACGGTAGCTTAAAAACAGACACACACAATATCTCGAGTGATAAATATTTCCATAGCAAACGATCAGAAAAAAAAAGAAAGAAACGGGGGGCGGAGGGGAAATAAGAATAATAATATCCTGAGCCCTGAGGCTGAACATCAGACTGTCAATAAATGTCACATTGAACGGTGCATTCTTCCCTCCCCCCCCCAAAAAAAAAACCCCAGCCGTGATACGGGTCAGCGCAACCAATCGTGTCTTGAACATTTTCCGTTCGAAAATGAAACAATTATTTCTGGCCACTTGCATTGATTTAGAGTTGGTACACTTCTCTCCCTGCGTGTGTGTCCATGCGAGAAGGTGGGGGGGGGGTTGGGTTGGGAGGGTGTTTGTAAGTCGTCCTCGGCGTACGACGGTCGCAAAGTCGCAAGTGTGAGAAATGGTCACAAGTCGCTTTTTCGAGCGCCTTTGGAGCTTTGAAATGTCACTAAATGAATTGTTTTAAGTCAAGGACCACACACACACACACACAAACAAACAGAAATATTTGTGTTTGTATGTGTGTATATAAAAGCTCCCTTTTATAACTGTCTAATCAATCATCTATCTATGTATCTATTTATATCATTCTGTTTATCCCTCCATCCCTCCATCCATCTATCCATCCATCCATCCATCCATCCATCTATCTATCTATCCCTATCTATCTCTATTTCTTTCTGTCTATGTATTCCTATATATCTATCCCTATTTCTATATCTCCTTTCTTTCTATCTATATCTATCTATCTATCTATCTATCTATCTATCTATCTATCTATCTATCTATCCATATCTATCTGTCCCTATTTTTTTCTGTCTGTCTATCTATTCAAATCTATCCCTATTTCTATCTATCTCCTTATTTTTCTTTCTTTCTATAGCTAGTTAGCTATCATCTCTATCTTTATCTGTCTTTCTATCTATCTATCTATCTATCTATCTGTCTATCTATCTATCTATTTCTTTCTATCTATCCCTATTTATTTATTCCTATTTTTCTTTCTTTCTTTCTATCTCTGTCTATCTATCTCTATCTATCTATTTCTATCTATCTATCTATCCCTATTTCTATCTATTTATTCCTTTTTTCTTTTTTTCTTTCTCTCTCTCTATCTATCTATCCTTATTTCTATCTATTTGTCCCCATTTTTCTTTCTATCCATCTCTATCTATCTATTTATTTCTATCTATCTATGTATCTATCTATTTCTATCTATCCCTATTTTTCTTTCTCTCTTTATCTATCTATCTATCTATCTATCTATCTATCTATCTATCTATCTATCTATCATCTATCCATCCACCCACCCATCTGTGTCTATTCCTGAAGCTGCCGTCCACCATTCATATTCTCCTCCGTGTCTTTGCGAAATCACACCACACACACACACACACACAAAACCCACTTCCAATTCTTCGTCCCATCAATCGCGTTTTGTGTCTGTGTGTGAAAACCGCAGAGAGCCCAGTGTTTAAATTATTAACTAAATGCCCTCATCCTCCCGAGACATGTTTCTTTTAAAGAGCATCTGGAGGAACCTGTGGTCTTTTATGAAATTAATAGCTGGGGGGGATGTCATCAGATAACAAACATTGAAAGATTTGGGGAGGAGGGGAGGGTGAAAGAGATGGGAAGACATCTAGCTAGGAGAAAGGCGGGGGCCGAGAGAACCCTGTTTATGGTGGTGGGATTTATTACAATTACTGTTGAATTTATTAAACGGGGAAGGAGAGGAAAAAACCCGCTCTAAGAATTCTCTTCCGTTAAGAACTGAATTCTTCACCTTTGTATTTTTAGCATTTCTTGTGGGAAATGGTTTGCTTTGGAAAAGATGACATGCAGAAATCCTCCTGGCGTGTTCTTGACTGATTTTAACGAATGAAATACTCAATATTGATCCTTAGATAATTCCTCGGTCAAACAGCGCCCATCCTCCCTGATTGCCACCCAATCCAAGGAATTTTATTCGATGGGATTTTTTGCAGATCCAAAAGGGAAGGGAGGGATAGAAAGAGATGGACAGGCCAAAAGACCCCATTCAACATCCTGTCTCCATCGTCCGTCCGCCACTAAAGTTTTTCCTCGTTTGACGACCTTTCTTGCCACCGTTGTTAAGCGAATCCCCGCCGCCGTTGAGTCAGTGATCCGGTTGTTAAAGTTTACTTTAGTTTAATTTATTGATTAGCCCGTAGTAGACCATATCCAAGTGCAGAGGTCCAGACTTCCAAATTACGACTAAAATCCTATCAAATAGAATTTAAAATGAAGTCGGAATGAAATACAATTTAAGATGAAATCGGAATAAAGTACAATTTAAAATGAAATCGGAATAAAGTACAATTTAAAATGAAATCGGAATAAAATACAATTTTGAAAGGAGATAGGAATAAAATAAAATTTAAAATCAAATCGAATCGGAACAAAACACAATTTAAAATCAAATCGGAACAAAACACAATTTAAAATCAAATCGGAATAAAATACAATTCAAAATGACATTGGAACAAAATACAACTTAAAATGAAATCGGAATGAAATGCAACACTTCCATATAGAGATCAATAAAATAAAATTATATTTCAATCTACCCCAGTCGGCCCCACAGTTGTTAAGCGAACCGGGCTATCCCATTGACTTTGCTTGCCAAAAGGTCGCATGAGGGGATCTCGCATCCCTGGGGACACCGTCGTAAATACGAAGCGTCTGAGTTTTGATCCCATGACCAAGGGCAAGCTGCAACGGTTGTAAGTGTGAAAAACGGCCATAAGTGCCGTTGTCACTTTGAAGGAACTGTTTATACAGTAAGTTGAGGCCATAACTCAAGACCCATCCTCCTGCTCTCCTTTCACCTCTCCTGGGACCCGCGTTGGCGAGCGGAGTTGAAGGCCCTTGGTCTGGTCACTTGAGAGTCCTCTTTCCGACCTTCAGCAAAACTTCTGATTTATCCCCGGTGGCTTTGTGCTTTGTTTATTATCAACGTCAATTTATACCTTCCATTGATTTCATCCTTCACTGATTCCCAGCACAGCTCCCAACCCTTAAAATTACAGGAGAAAGATTGGACTCTAGTCTCAGGGAAGGAAGGGAAGGGAAAGAAAGAAGGAAGGAAAGAAGGAAGGAAGGAAGGAAGGAAGGAAGGAAGGAAGGAAGGAAGGAAAGATAAGGAAAAAAATAAAGTAAAAGGAAAGAAGGAAGGAAGAAAAAAGACAAAAGTTAGTAATATGAAGGAAGGAAAGAAAGAAGGAAAGAAATAAAGTAAAAGGAAGGAAGGAAAAAGAAAGAAAGAAAAGATAATAATATGAAGGAAGGAAAGAAAGTAAAAAGGAGGATGGGAAGAAAGGAAAAAAGTGGATGGGAAGGAAGAAAGGAAGAGAGAGAGAAGGAAAAAAGAAAGAAAGAAGGAAAGACATGAAGTAAAAGGGAAGCCTCCAGAGGGTGAAAAACAGCTGGAAATGAAGGCCGAAATCTGCTGGCGTGTGCTGGATCTGGCAGGGCAACACCTCTAACTCCACGTGGTTCGCCATCCCGGGTATAAGGCCTCTTGCTTGAGCAGGGGGTCAGACTGGAAGACCTCTAAGGTCCCTTCCAACTCTGTGATTCTGTATTTCTATAATCCCAGATCAATTAACCAGTGGAACACCTTGCCTCCAGAGGTTGTGGGAGCTTCATCACGGGAGGAAATGGATGGTTATTTAGGGTTTCCTGCTTGGGCGGGGGGGGGTTGGACTAGAAGACCTCCAAGGTCCCTTCCAGCCCTGAGATGGACAAGATGCAGGACAGATGAAAGGAGGGAGGGAGGGAGGGATGGGGATGGCTTCCCTCTGGAAGTTGTGAATGCTCCACCACTGGAGTTTTCAAGAAGAGGCTGGGCAAGCATTTGTCCAGAATAGTATAAGGTCTCTTGCTTGAGAAAGGGGTCAGACTAGATGACCTCTAAGGTCCCTTCCCACTTGATTCTCTAATCCCAGATCAATTAACCAGTGGAACAGCTTGCCTACAGAGTTACGGGTGCTCCATCACTGGAGGTTTTCAAGAAGAGATGGGGTTGGACTAGAAGACCTCCAAGGTCCCTTCCAGCTCTATTCTGATTGATTGAAATAGTTTGGGTCTCCTACTTGAGCAGGGGGTCAGACTAGAAGACCTCCCAGGTCCCTTCCAGCTCTATCCTCACTGACTGAAATGGACTAGGGTCTCCTGCTTGAGCAGAGGGTTGGACTAGAAGACCTCCAAGGTCCCTTCCCGCTCTATTCTGATGGATTGAAATGGTCGAGGGTCTGCTGCTTGAGCAGAGGGTTGGACTAGAAGACCTCCAAGGTCCCTTCCAGCTCTATTCTGATTGATTGAAATAGTTTGGGTCTCCTGCTTGAGCAGGGGGTCGGACTAGAAGGCCTCCGAGGTCCCTTCCAGCTCTTGTTATCCTTGTTAATCCCAGATCCATCCCAGATCAAAGGCTCTGCCGCCTTATCTTTTAATTCCTTGCCACCCCCAATCTAACCCCACGGCCTTTTTCCGCCCCACCCACCCCCCGTTCCCCTTCTTCTCTTGGGCGCACCCTTCCGTGGGTTCTTGAGCGATGGCATCCCCCCCCCCCAAGAGACCGAAACACAAAAGAAAAGAGGAATTTAAAAAAAAAAACACACGAGCACAAAGCAGCCCAAGTCAACTTCATCTTTGATGCCCGGTGCCAATTTGCGATGGCAGGGGAAAGAGAAAAGAAGGGAGGAGACGCCGGAGAGGGGTTACGGTTGGCGAAAAGGGGGCACATTGTTCTCTTCGCCCTCCGCCCTCCCCCTCCTCCCCTTTCCCCCCAAAATGTACTCAAAACCCATGACTCAATTCCGCACTGTGCCTTCTCTTTTGTTCCCCCGGCAAAAGAATTCACAGCTTCTGCCTCCTTTAATGGGCCATTTTCCTCGCAAAATATAGCTTTCGGGTGGGGTGGGTTTGGGGAGGGGGGCGCCTTGAAATAGGCGCTGGGGTGGGGTTTTTTTTTGGAAGCGTATCTTCCACCAAGGTGAAGGCCGCCTGGCATCATTTGACCCCCCCGCCTTCCTTTTCAGTAGCCAAACATAATAGGCTGGAAATGAGCACTATATTCCTTCCTTCCTCCTTTCTTTCTTTCTTTCTTTCTTTCTTTTTTTTGGCCCCCCCCCCCCCCGTACGCTTCACCTCCACCTACCGCTCCCCATGCAACCCCTCCCCTTTTTTTAAAAGGGAGAAGAAGAAGAAATAACAATAATCAAAGGTTTTGGGACCCCACCTCATCCGCCGAGAGGCTAAAAACGGTACACGTAATTTTTTTGCACAAAAAAACCCCCCAAAAACCCACCACCCAAAAAAAAACCCCAAATTAAATGGATTTCAGCTCCATCCGCATCGCCAATCGGACTCTGAATGGACGCAGAGGGAGGGATGGAAACGGAGAACAAGGTCTGTGCCACGGGCGAAATTACAGGTAACTTATTCTGGAAATGATTAGGGCAGGTCCCCAATCAGGGACCGTTTCCCGGGGAAAGATGGAGACGCCGACGGGGGGTCCCGTTTTATAACTTTTCGGACTTTAAAAAAAGGGGGCACGCATACACACACACACACACACAAACCCCCCCCCGGTGCGTGGTCGGCCGGCGGTGGGCCGTGAACTTGTCTGCCAGCCGAATTTCGAGACGTCTTCGCCGTGTCTCTGCCAACGAGGGATTCTCAGCGTCCCCCGCAGGAGATAAGCGTGGTCAGGTTTTTCTGGGCCTGCAAATTGTCAGAAGGACAACGAGAACGATGAGTGTTGAACGATGAGTGGCCGGGGCGGGGGGGGAGTGTCGACTTAGTCGCAGAGGTCACCGGTCAAATCGCGGCCTTACTTGTGAATATCACGCTGGCAATTTTCTTCTAAGGGTGGTCGTTTATACACACACACCTTTGTTTTTTTAAAAAAAATCCTCCACCTTCCGTTAAGTTTGCCTTAACAAGAAGATATTATAGATGACAGATCAACAGAATTGGAAGGGACCTTGGAGGTCATCTAGTCCAACCCCCAGCCCACCCGAGCAGGAGACTCTCCACCATTTCTGACAGAGGGCAGTCTAGTCTCTTCTTGAAAGCCTCCAAGGATAAAGGTCCCATCACTTCTGAACAACGGAATAATAACAGATTAACAGAGTTGGAAGGGACCTTGGAGGTCATCTAGTCCAACCCCCTGTCCAAGCAGAAGACCCTACACCATTTCTGACAGAGGGCAGTCTAGTCTCTTCTTGAAAGCCTCCAAGGATGAAGGTCCCATCACTTCTGAATAACGGAATAATAACAGATTGACAGAGTTGGAAAGGATCTTGTAGGTCATCTAGTCCAACCCCCTACCCGAGCAGGAGACCCTACACCGTTTCTGACAGATGGCAGTCCAGTCTCTTCTTAAAAGCCTCCAGCAACTTCTGAATAACAGAATAATAACAGAGTTGGAAGGGACCTTGGAGGTCATCTAGTCCAACCCCCCGCCCACCCAAGGAGGAAACCTTCCACCATTTCTGACAGAGGGCAGTCCAGTCTCTTCTTGAAAACCTCCAGGGATGAAGCTCCCACAACTTCCGAAGGCAACTTCTGTTCCATGGATGGATTGTTCTCACTGTCAGAAAATTCCTTCTTATTTCCAGGTTGAATCTCTCCTTGTTCAGTTTCCATCCATTCTTCCTTGCCTGGCCTTCGGAAAATAGCTCGACCCCCTCCTCTCTGTGGCAGCCCCTCCAATATTGGGACATGGCTCTCATGCACGATATTTCCTTCCATCTCTTCTATTTCTTTCCATCAAAATCAGGGGAAGTGTTCGTACCAGAGGTGGGATTCAGCCACTTCTGACCAGTTCCGGAGAGAACCGGTAGCGGAAATGTTGAGTACTTCGGAGAACCGGTAAATAACCATCTCTGGCTGGCCTCGCCCCCATCTATTCTCTGCCTCCCGAGTCCCAGCTGATCGGGAGGGGGATTTTGCACTATCCTTCCCCTGCCACGCCCACCAAGCCACGCCCACAGAACCCGTAGCAAATAAATTTGAATCCTGCGTCCAGTTTTGGTCACCAAACTATTTAAAAAGATGTGGAGACTCTAGAAAGAGTGCAGAGAAGAGCAACCAGGATGATGAGGGGACTGGAGGCTAAAGCCTACAATGGACGGTTGCAGAACTGGACACGGCTGGAAGAGAAGGACCAGGGGAGACAGGAGAGCAGCCTTCCAATGTTGGAGGGGCTGCCAAAGAGAGGAGGGGGTCAAGCTATCCTCCAAAGCACCAGAAGGCAGGAGAAGAAGCCACGGAGGGAAACTCATCAAGGAGAGAAGCAACCTGGAATTAAGGAGAAACCTCCTAACAATGAAGACAATTAACCAGTGGAATTGCTTGCCACCAGAGGTTGTGGGTGGCTGCATCACTGGAGGTTTTAAAGAAAAGACCCAACAAACATTTATCTGAAATGGCCTAAGGTCTCCTCCTTGAGCAGGGGGTTGGACTAGAGGACCTCCAAGGTCCCTTCCAGCTCTATTCTGATTGATTGATTGATTGATTGAAATGGTCTAGGGTCTCCTGCCTGAGCACGGGGATGGACTAGAAGACCTCCAAGGTCCCTTCCAGCTCTATTCTGATTGATTGATTGATTGATTGATTAATTGAAATAGTCTAGGGTCTCCTCCTTGAGCAGGGGGTTGGACTAGAAGACCTCCAAGGTCCCTTCCAGCTCTATTCTGATTGATTGATTGATTGAAATGGTCTAGGGTCTCCTTCTTGAGCACGGGGATGGACTAGAAGACCTCCAAGGTCCCTTCCAGCTCTATTCTGATTGATTGATTGATTGATTGATTGATTGAAATAGTCTAGGGTCTCCTCCTTAAGCAGGGGGTTGGACTAGAGGACCTCCAAGGTCCCTTCCAGCTCTATTCTGATTGATTGATTGATTGAAATAGTCTAGGGTCTCCTTCTTGAGCACGGGGATGGACTAGAGGACCTCCAAGGTCCCTTCCAGCTCTATTCTGATTGATTGATTGATTGATTGATTGAAATAGTCTAGGGTCTCCTTCTTGAGCACGGGGATGGACTAGAAGACCTCCAAGGTCCCTTCCAGCTCTATTCTGATTGATTGATTGATTGATTGATTGATTGATTGATTGATTGAATTGGTTGAGGGTCTCCTGCTTAAGCAGGGGGTTGGACTAGAAGACTTTTTTACAATGCCGTCATAACTCTGAATGGGCACTAAATGAGCTGTTGTACATTGAGGATTACCTGTGTAGAGAGATCTCTCTGTGCCCAAGTGGATTTTTTTCCACAGGGATCTTAAAATCAGATCCGTCCCAGAGTTCATGGGTTAAATTAGGAAGCATCGACCGGACTAACGCCGTGGTGCATATTTTTTTGACGGCTGAAACGCAAGACGAATTTGTCGGGCGGATGGCGGCAATTTTTGCGTGCCGGTAAGACACAAAACAGCTGCTCCTCCTCAGAAGGACGTGCCTTATGGGTCGAGATTCCCGGCAGATGGGTCTCTTGGGAGAATTTCATCCTTCACGGCCCCTCCTGACACCCCCCCAAATTTCATCCTTTCGGGAACAGGTCAAGTCCCGACGAGTATGAAGTCCCAAAGACGAAATTGAGAATATATGGCAGCCACGGGGAGGCTTTCTTGGATGGGGAGCCAGTCAAGAAGGGGGTTAAAAAGAGCAGGGGGTATTTTGGAGGGACAGGGGGTCCTCGAGTTACAAGGGTTTGACTTAGGGACAGTTGGAAGTTACAACCACACAGAAAAAAAGGGACTTAGGGATGTTTTTCAGAGTTATGTGAAAGCTTCTTCTTCTCCTCCTCCTTCTCCTCTTCTTCCTCCTCCTCTTCTTTTTCCTCCTCCCTCTCCTCCTCCTTCTTCTTCCTCTTCCTCCTTCTCCTCTTCCTCTTCTTCTTCCTCCTCTTCTTCTACTTCCTCCTCCTTCCTCCTCCTCTTCTTCCTCCTTATACTCCTCCTTCTCCTCTTCTTCCTCCTCCTCTTCCCCCTCCTCCTCCTCCTTCTCTTCTTTTTCCTCCTCCTTATACTCCTCCTTCTCTTCCTCCTCCTCTTCCTCCTCCTTATACTCCTCCTTCTCCTCTTCTCCTCCTCCTCTTCCTCCTCCTTCTCTTCCTCCTCCTCTTCCTCCTAATTATACTCCTCCTTCTCCTCTTCCTTCTCTTCCTCTTCCTCTTCCTCCTCCTCTTCTTCTTCCTCTTCCTCCTCCTCCTCTTCCTCCTCCTCCTCCTCTTCTTCCTCCTCCTCCTCCTCCTCTCCCAAGCCCGTTTCCTCTGGCTGCACCATCCTATCTCAAAGCCGTGCCCATGATCCCATGGAAATGAACCCCCCAAGAGCCGAGTCAGCCGAAGGGGCAGCCGGCACGGCAGGGCGTTTGCCCTGGGTGGCTCCCCGTGTCCTCTCCTCCCCTCCCGGCTGCAGACTTTGTGATGAAGTCTGCAAATCCCCCGCTGTTTTTAATAGGCCTGTAGACCCAGCCGGCTGATGAGAACTAAACAACGCAGCTTGCTCTCAAATATTTCCACTGGAATCTCCTAATACGCGATATTAATCACGGCTGTCAAGCCGGTCAGGAGCCAACCACGTCCCCCCGGTGGGCTGGAGGGTGGGGGGAGGCTGGCCCTGAGGACGGGAGGAGGAGGAAGGAAAAAGGGAGGGAGGGAAGGAAAGAAGGAAGGAGAAATGGAGGGAGGAAGAGAGGGAAGGAAGGAAGGAAGGAAGGAAGGAAGGAAGGAAGGAAGGAAGGAAGGAAGGGGCAGGAGAGAGAAAGGAAGGAAGAGCAAGAGGGAGAGAAGGAGTGCAGGAGGAAGGAAGGAAGGAAGGAAGGAAGGAAGGAAGGAAGGAAGGAAGGAAGGGGCAGGAGAGAGAAAGGAAGGAAGAGCAAGAGGGAGAGAAGGAGTGCAGGAGGAAGGAAGGAAGGAAGGAAGGGGCAGGAGAGAGAAAGGAAGGAAGAGCAAGAGGGAGAGGAGGAGTGCAGGAGGAAGGAAGGAAGGAAGGAAGGAAGGGGCAGGAGAGAGAAAGGAAGGAAGAGCAAGAGGGAGAGAAGGAGTGCAGGAGGAAGGAAGGAAGGAAGGAAGGGGCAGGAGAGAGAAAGGAAGGAAGAGCAAGAGGGAGAGAAGGAGTGCAGAAGGAAGGAAGGAAGGAAGGAAGGAAGGAAGGAAGGAGGAAGGAAGGAAGGAAGGAAGGAAGGAAGGGGCAGGAGAGAGAAAGGAAGGAAGAGCAAGAGGGAGAGAAGGAGTGCAGGAGGAAGGAAGGAAGGAAGGAAGGAAGGAAGGAAGGGGCAGGAGAGAGAAAGGAAGGAAGAGCAAGAGGGAGAGGGAGAGAAGGAGTGCAGGAGGAAGGAAGGAAGGAAGGAAGGAAGGAAGGAAGGAAGGAAGGAAGGAAGGGGAATAGGGAGGGGTGCAGAAGAGAGGAAGGAAGGAAGGAATGAAGGAAGGGCAAGAGGGAGAGAAGGAGTGCAGGAGGAAGGAAGGAAGGAGGGAAGGAAGGAAAAATGAAGGGAGGGGAATAGGGAGGGGTGCAAAAGAGAGGAAGGAAGGAAGGAAGGAAGGAAGGAAGGAAGGAAGGAAGGAAGGAAGGGCAAGAGGGAGCGAAGGAGTGCAGGAGAGAGGAAGGAAGGAGGGGAAGAGGGAGGGATGTGAAAGAGATGAAGGAAGAAGGGCAGGAGAGAGGAAGGAAGGAAGGAAGGAGAAATGGAGGAAGGAAGAGAGGGAAGGAAGGGGCAGGAGAGAGAAAGGAAGGAAGAGCAAGAGGGAGATAAGGAGTGCAGGAGGAAGGAAGGAAGGAAGGGGAATAGGGAGGGGTGCAGAAGAGAGGAAGGAAGGAATGAAGGAAGGGCAAGAGGGAGCGAAGGAGTGCAGGAGAGAGGAAGGAAGGAGGGGAAGAGGGAAGGGTGTGAAAGAGAGGAAGGAAGGAAGAAGGGCAGGAGAGAGGAAGGAAGGAAGGAGAAATGGAGGGAGGGAAGGAAGAAAAGAAGGAAGGGGAAGGGAGGGGTGTGGAAGAGAGGAAGGAAGTAAGGAAGGAAGAAGGGCGGGAAAGAGGAAGGAAGGGCAAGAGGAGTTCAGGAGAGAGGACGGAAGGAAGGAAGGAAGGAAGGAAGGAAGGAAGGAAGGAAGGAAGGAAGGAAGGAAGGAAGAAGGGTTGGAGAAAGGAAGGAAGGGCAAGAGGAAGGGGAGGAGTTCAGAAGAGAGGAAGGAAGGAAGAAGGGCAGGAGAGAGGAAGGAAGGAAGGAAGGAGGAAGGGCAGGAAAGAGGAAGGAAGGGCAAGAGGAGTTTAGGAGAGAGGACGGAAGGAAGGAAGAAGGGTGGGAGAAAGGAAGGAAGGGCAAGAGGAAGGGGAGGAGTTCAGAAGAGAGGAAGGAAGAAAGGAGGGCAGGAGAGAGGAAGGAAGGAAGGAAAAAATGGAAAGCCCCTAGTCCAGGGTGTGTCAAACCTAGCCCATCTGGGGATTTGAACCTGGGATTGGCTGCTCCTGAGGCCGAGCATTTGAAAGTCACGTTTTTGGGGTGTAAGAGAGGGAGGGGGCAGCCCCCAATTTCCCTAAGCTGCAGAACCGACCTGCTCATTTGTAACCTTAACATAAATCCAGCTTTCTCCCTTCCCAGAGATTCAGTGTGACGTTCTTTCCACAGCCTTATAATTCGATTTATCCCATGTCCCCCCTCCAAAAAAAAAAGACCCTTGTATTCTTGCTTACCTCATCCTAATAGCATGTGTAATAAATCTTTCTTTACACATCCTTCGGAGTTTGAATCCGGGCCCCTCTTCTCCCTCTCGGTACTCACCTTCATCAATCTTGCCCTTCCCTCCCCCTTCCTTAGAACATAGAATCACAGAGTTGGAAGGGACCTGGGAGGTCTTCTAGTCCAGCCCCCTGCCCAAACAGGAGACCCTATGCCATTTCAGACCAATGGTTTGTCCAGTCTCTTCTTAAAAACCTCCAGGGATGGAGCATTCAGAATCTCTGGTGGCAAGGTGTTCCACTGGTTAATTGTCCTCACTGTCAGAAAATTCCTCCTTATTCCCAGGTTGAATCTCTCCTTGGTCAGTTTCCATCCATTGTTCCTTGTCTGGCCTTCAGGGGCGTTGGAGAATAGCTTGACCCCTTCCTCCTCTCTGGGGCAGCCCCTCAAATACTGAAAGCCTGCTCTCCTTTCTCCCCTGGTCCTTCTCTTAGTAAGACATACCTACTTCCCTCAGACATTCAACATAGGATTTAGCCTCCAGACCCCTTATTTAGCTTCCTCCCTCCCTCCCTTCCTTCCTTCCTTCCTTCCCTCCCTCCTTCTCTCTCGCCTTCCTCCCTCCCTCCTTCTCTCTCGCCTTCCTCCCTCCCTCCTCCATCCTTTTTTCTTCCTTCTCTCTTTCTCCTCCCTCCCTCCCTCTCTCACCGTCTTTCCTTCCTCCCTCCCTTCTTCTCTCTCACCTCCCTCCCTCCCCCTCTCTCGCCTTCCTTCCTCCATCCTCCATCCTTTTTTCTTCCTTCCCCCTCCTTTCTTCTCTCTCTTTCTCCTCCCTCCCTCTCTCACCGTCTTTCCTTCCTCCCTCCCCTCTTCTCTCTCACCTCCCACTCTCCTCCTCTCTCGCCTTCCTTCCTCCATCCTCCATCCTCTTTCTCTCGACTTCCTTCCCTCCCTTTTGCCTCCCTCCTTCCCTCTCTCACCTTCCTTCCTCCCTCCCTCTTACCTTCCTCCCTCCCTCCTTCATCCTTTTTTCTTCCTTCCCCTTCCTTCCTTCTCTCTCTCTTTCTCCTTCCTTCCTTCCCTTTTGCCTCCCTCCCTCTCCTACCTTCCTTCCTCCCTCCCCCTCTCACCTCCCTCCCTCCTCCATCCTTTTTTTCTTCCTTCCCCCTCCTTCCTTCCTTCCTTCTCTCTCTCTCTTTCTCCTTCCTTCCTTGCAATAGACTTATACACTGCTTTACAGTGATTTCTCTAAGCAATTCACAGAGTCAGCCTTTTGCCCCCAACAATCTGGGTCCTCATTTGACCCACCTCGGAAGGATCCAGCAAGGTCTTTGTACCATCCCCTTTTAATTAATTTGTTGTCATGTTTTGGAGGGAGAGGCCTTTGATTTATTTCCTTAGGTTCCCTGCCTGTCACTCTAAGCCCCTCTTGTAGACAAGGCAGTTGAGTGACAACGGTGGAAGAAGAAGCTAAAATGACCTTCCATGAAACGTAACTGCTCTGAGGCCTTCCTGTGCCAGCCGCATCCCAAATCCTCATAAACCCACATCTTAAAAACCCCAGATAGAAATCGTGGTTTGTTTGTTTGCTTTGGTAAATCGGAAATAAATGCATTTGTTTCTCTTCTACGCACTGCACGGCCCAGGAGGGCACAGAATCAAATGGGGATATCCCAAATTGTGGCACCCTCAAGAGCCAAGCGCTGTTTTATCTTATTTACCGTATATGGGTAAATCCTTTGTTAGCTCAACCAAAGAAGCTTTCTGTAATCCATTGGGTTTCGTGGATCATCTCTAGGACCTCCTTGGAAATCCCAGAAACTCAGAAGATAACTCCAAGAACAATCCACCCATGGAACAGAAGTTGCCTTCAGAGGTTGTGGGACCTTCATCACTGGAAGCTTTCAAGAAGAGACTGTCAGAAACGGTGTAGGTGTGTGTGTGTGTGTGTGTGTTGGACTAGATGACCTACAAGGTCCCTTCCGACTCTGTTAAATCTGTCAAAGATGGCTAGATCCAGAGCAAACTTCTGTCTCCATCTATCCTATATGCTAGGAGCTCCACCTGGTGTTTCCTTAGGTGTCCATCAACCAAGGACCTCTGAAGCCAGAAGGTCCTCTTGTTATCATGGTTTTCCCTCAAGACATCTACCCATCCTTTGAGCTTGGGATGACAGCCAGACCACGGCCATCCTTGTGGGCAGAAGGACCAGCCAACATGAGGGACACCAAGTCACGTTCTTGAAGATCACATCTGTAGAGCCAAACCACGGCCAGCCATTGTGGGCAGAAGGACCAGCCAATGTGAGGGACACCAAGTCATGTCCTTAAAGCCCACGTTCTCATCTTCCACTCGCTACACAGAGGTCCTCAGTTCTCCATTGTTTCCACCCACCCCGAAGGTGTCCTCGTCTTTTCCTCAAGTGGAACATCTTCAGAAGGTTACCAGAACCGTTTGCCATGTACCCATCGGCCCAGGACCTCCAAAGCCAGAAGTTCCTCTTGCTATCCTGGCTATCTCCCTCAAGACATCTACCCATCCTTTGAGCTTGGGATGACAGCCAGACCACGGCCATCCTTGTGGGCAGAAGGGCCGGCCAACGTGAGGGACACCAAGTCACGTCCCACTCCCTACACAAAGGTCCTCAGTTCTCCATTGTTTCCACCCACCCCGAAGGTGTCCTCGTCTTTTCCAATGTGGAACATCTTCAGAAGGTTACCAGATGCCTTCGCCATGTGCCCGCCCACCCACCCCAAAGAAGACAAAAAAGAAGAGCGTCCCACGACTCATCCGTCGGGGGAGTTTCCATCCATGTCCTGGCCGCGAAGGAAAGAGGGAACGGGGGGGGGGGGGCAAAAAACGTTTTCTTGTTTGACGTGCAGGGAAGATCCAGCCTTCAACAATTCAGGCAGTGTCTCCATGGACAATGTCCCATTGAAGGAGACAGATCGTCTTTTATGCGGCCCGATGAGTGCGTGGGACAACGCAGCTCGGGACAAAATTATTCTGTAGTCAGCAGAAAGCAAGAAGGGTGGGATTCTGACCCACGAAGCCACCCAGGCACCGTAACGGCATTTGTCCTTTTGTGCTTGTTTTCGTTTTGTCTTTCAATATTTCGATTCTTCTCGTCCCGCCTCGCCCCCTCAACGTTCGGAAATGTTGGGAGGGACAACCGTTTCTTGGCATCCTCTCTTCTCCTTGTCTCATCCTTTCTCTTCGTTCCTTCCTTCCCTCGCCTGCCTTTTCCCCGTCTTCCATTCCGTCCGTTGGGTCTCCATCTTGCAAGTCAAAAATGAGAAAGGAGGAAGGAAGGAAGGAAGGAAGGAAGGAAGGAAGGAAGGAAGGAAGGAAGGAAGGAAGGAGAGAGAGAGAGAAAGAAAGAAAGAAAGGAGGAAGGAAGGAAAGAGAAAGAAAGAAAGAAAGAAAGGAGGAAGGAAGGAAAGAGAAAGAAAGAAAGAAAGAAAGAAAGAAAGAAAGAAAGAAAGAAAGAAAGAAAGGAGAAAGGAAGGGAAGAGAGGAAGGAAGGAAGATCGAACAAAGAAGAAGAATAGAAAAAGAAATTGGAAGGAAAGAAGATCAAAGGAAAGGAGGAGAACAGAAAAAGAAGGAGAGGAAGGAGGAAGGAAGGAAGGAAGGAAGGAAGGAAGGAAGGAAGGAAGGAAGGAAGGAAGGAAGATCAGAGCAAAGAAGTAGAAGAAAAAGAAATTGGAAGGAAGGTCAAAGAAAAGGAGAATAGAAAAAGAAGGAGACGAAGGAGGAAGGAAGGAAAAATCAGAGAGAAGAAGATAGAAAAAAATTGGAATGAAGTTCAAAGGAAAGACAGAGAATAGAAAAAGAAAGAAGGAAAAAAGGAAGGTCAGAGGAAACAAGGGGAATAGAAAAGGAAGAAAGGAGGGAAGGAAGATCAGAGCAAAGAAAAAGAAGAATAGAAAAAGAAATTGGAAAGAAGGAAGATCAAAGGAAAGAAGAATGGAAAAAGGAGGGGAAGGAAGGAGGAAGGAAGGAAAGAAGGAAGATGAAAGAAGAAGAATAGAAAAAGGAGGGGAAGAAAGGAGGAAGGAAGGAAGATCAGAGCAAAGAAAAAGAAGAACAGAAAAAGGAGGGGAAAAGGGAAGAGAGGGATGGAGGAAAGATCAGAGAGAAGAATAGAAAAAAATTGGAATGAAGTTCAAAGGAAAGACAGAGAATAGAAAAAGAAAGAAGGAAAAGGTCAGAGGAAAGAAGGGGAATAGACAAAGAAGGAAGGAAGGAAGGAAGGAAGGAAGGAAGGAAGGAAGGAAGGAAGTTCAGAGCAAAGAAGAAGAAGAATAAAAAAAGAAATTGGAAGGGAGGAAGATCTGTTTTTTTCCCTCTGAAACTCTTTCCTTCTCCAGAATAAATTAACCCCCAACATCTTGTCCCACTATCAGCCTCTTCCTCTCCGCATCCCAGATGCCCTGGGCATTTTAACCCCCCCCCCTTTTGAAATCAAAAGATATACCCCCCCCTCCGTCATTCAAGCTTCCATCCTGCCCCTCCCTTAACTTTCCCTTCTGGGGAAAAGACCCCTCTCCCAGAGTGGGGGTGGGTGGGCGCGTCGAATCTTGGAGACCCCAACCACATTTTTCCCCCTCGGGCTGAAACCTTCCCTTCATCTTTGCTCTTAATTGGCCCGGGGGTCTTGGACTCCAGCCAAGGGGATCCTTTTATTATTATTATTATTATTAAAAAAATAAAAAATAAATCAACATGCAAAATCGGAATGGCCTCGTTAGGCAGGGAGAAAAGTAAAAATTAAAATTAAAAATCACCATGCAAAGCTGGCTTCAATTGACTGTCAGGTAGCCCCCCGTTTTCCCCCCCCACCCCAATCCCCTCCCGCTCCCTCCCTCCGCACAACAAAGCCCCCATTGTCGAACCCACACAGCCCCCTTCGCATCCAAGCCTTGCCGACGGACGTCAGGCCTGCATTCGGATAAATAAATCAGAAACACTTAAAGCCCTCCGAGGGAAAGTTACTTCGTTAGACCTCCTTCCTTCTCTTTTCTCCTTCTTCTTTTTCTTCTTATTTTTTTTTCCCATCCTCCTGCCCGTTTCAAGCCGGGTTTAAGTTGGATCACGTCCAGCAACCCCACGGCAGGCTAATAGGTGTCTTCCCCCCCACACACACACACACACGCCCATCCCCATTCCTTGATTTCCCCCACCCCTCTTTTTTTCACCCCCTCCCCTCCCACGGTAGACAAAAAACCCTTTCTTGCTTTTTTAATTTTTTTCCCAGGGCTGACAAGTTTATCCAAATATTCCCGGCCTTACGAATCGCCCCGTTTTTCGGAATCGATCGGCGGCCGTAAAAAAAGGACATTTTTGTGCGTCTTGCCCCCCCAAAAAAACAACCCACATGTGTGGGGGGGGGGGGAAGCCCACATGAGGTTACGGGATGGTGGAGCCAACGGGCAAAAGAAAAACTTTTCCCAAAGTTTGAAACGCATCCGGGATATCCCACGGAGAAGATGCTGCCTTGCGATTTTTTTTTTCACTCGTATGGGTAGTCCTCAACATAAAACCGTTCGCTTAAGGACGTTTCGAACTGACGCAGCACCGGAAAAAGAGGGGACTTACGGCCAGTCCTCGCACTTACGTCCGTCGCTGCATTCCACCTGTGATCAGAATTCAAGGGCTTGGCAACCTGGCTTGTATTTTAATTGTGGTTGCGCCATCCATGGTTGTCATTTATGTCCTTCCCGGTTATTTTCTGAGAGGTCAAGTCAAAGGGGGTTGGCTGGGGGGGAGGGAAGTCAGATTCACTTAATGACTGGGTGATTCCTTTCAAGGACTGCAGTGATTAAGCAATCGTGGCAAAAGGAGATGGTAAAGTTGCGTGGTGGCGCGATGGTTAGATCGCAGGCCGACTCTGCCCACTGCCAGCAGTTCGATTCTGACCGGCTCGAGGTTGTCTCAGCCTTTTGTCCTTCCGAGGTCGGTAAAAGGAGGACCCAGATTGGGGGGAGGGGGGGCAAAAGGCTGACTCTGAAAACCTGTTAGAGTAGGACTGGAAAGCACTGTGAAGCGGTATATAAGTATAAATGCTATTGCTATTCTGTTCTCTATTCTCTTCTCTCTTCTATTCTCTATTCTATTCTATTCATTTCTCTCCTATCTATCCTATCCTATATTCTATTCGGTTCTATATTCTATTCTACTCATTTCTATTATCTATATTTTATATCTATATTCTATGTTCTTTTCTATTTTCTATTCTTTTCTATCCTATTTTCTTTTCTTTTCTATTCTATGTTCTGTTCTGTTCTGTTCTGTTCTGTTCTCTATTTTATTCTATTCTATTCATTCCTATCCTATCCTATCCTACCCTATATTCTATTCGGTTCTAAATTCTATTCTATTTTCTGTATTCTATATTCTTTTCTATTTTCTATTCTTTTCTATTCTATTCTATTCTATTCTATGTTCTGTTCTCTATTCTATTCTATTCTATTCTCTATTCTATTCATTTCTATCCTATTCTATCCTACCCTATATTCTATTCGGTTCTAAATTCTATTTTATTCTATTTTCTATATTCTTTTCTATTGTCTATTCTTTTCTATTTTATTCTATTCTAATCTATATTCTTTATTCTTTTCTATTCTATTCCATTTTCTATATTTTATGTTCTATATTCTACTTTTCCATTTTCTATTCTTTTCTGTTTTATTCTATTCTAATCTATACTTTTATTCTTTTCTATTCTATTTTCTATGTTCTATATTCTATAATCTTTCCCTTTTCTATTCTAATCTATATTCTTTATTCTATTCTATTTTCTATATTTATGTTCTATATTCCACTTTTCCATTTTCTATTCTTTTCTACTTTATTCTAATCTATACTTTTATTCCTTTCTGTTCTATTTTCTATATTTTATGTTCTGTATTCTTTTCTATTTTCTATTCTATTCTATCCTGTTTTCTTTTCTATTCTATTCTATGTTCTGTTCTGTTCTGTTCTGTTCTCTATTTTATTCTATTCTATTCATTCCTATCCTATCCTATCCTACCCTATATTCTATTCGGTTCTAAATTCTATTCTATTTTCTGTATTCTATATTCTTTTCTATTTTCTATTCTTTTCTATTCTATTCTATTCTATGTTCTGTTCTCTATTCTATTCTATTCTCTATTCTATTCATTTCTATCCTATCCTATCCCACCCTATATTCTATTCGGTTCTAAATTCTATTTTATTCTATTTTCTATATTCTTTTCTATTGTCTATTCTTTTCTATTTTATTCTATTCTAATCTATATTCTTTATTCTTTTCTATTCTATTCCATTTTCTATATTTTATGTTCTATATTCTACTTTTCCATTTTCTATTCTTTTCTGTTTTATTCTATTCTAATCTATACTTTTATTCTTTTCTATTCTATGTTCTATATTCTATAATCTTTCCCTTTTCTATTCTAATCTATATTCTTTATTCTATTCTATTTTCTATATTTATGTTCTATATTCCACTTTTCCATTTTCTATTCTTTTCTACTTTATTCTAATCTATACTTTTATTCCTTTCTGTTCTATTTTCTATATTTTATGTTCTGTATTCTTTTCTATTTTCTATTCTATTCTATCCTGTTTTCTTTTCTATTCTATTCTATGTTCTGTTCTGTTCTGTTCTGTTCTCTATTTTATTCTATTCTATTCATTCCTATCCTATCCTATCCTACCCTATATTCTATTCGGTTCTAAATTCTATTCTATTTTCTGTATTCTATATTCTTTTCTATTTTCTATTCTTTTCTATTCTATTCTATTCTATGTTCTGTTCTCTATTCTATTCTATTCTCTATTCTATTCATTTCTATCCTATCCTATCCCACCCTATATTCTATTCGGTTCTAAATTCTATTTTATTCTATTTTCTATATTCTTTTCTATTGTCTATTCTTTTCTATTTTATTCTATTCTAATCTATATTCTTTATTCTTTTCTATTCTATTCCATTTTCTATATTTTATGTTCTATATTCTACTTTTCCATTTTCTATTCTTTTCTGTTTTATTCTATTCTAATCTATACTTTTATTCTTTTCTATTCTATGTTCTATATTCTATAATCTTTCCCTTTTCTATTCTAATCTATATTCTTTATTCTATTCTATTTTCTATATTTATGTTCTATATTCCACTTTTCCATTTTCTATTCTTTTCTACTTTATTCTAATCTATACTTTTATTCCTTTCTGTTCTATTTTCTATATTTTATGTTCTGTATTCTTTTCTATTTTCTATTCTATTCTATATTCTTTTCTATTCTATTCTAATCCTATCCTATCCTAAGGGATGTTACTGGCTAACCATCTCCTGACTAACTCTGGCCAGTTTACAGCTACAAACCATTTATTCCTCAAACCCGTTTCGTAACTCTGAACCAAGATGCCTGCAGAAACCAAAAATCAGAACAAAACACAAAGAACCAGACTTTGCTTTCCATCCGTCTGTTTTTAACCAGGTTTGAGGTAACTAGCAGCCCTTCAGAAGTGGCAGTCACCAAAACCCACCTTGGGAGACATAAGGCAGGAGCCCACCAGCCACCGGGTATTTTTCTATTGGCCCGAGCGGGAGCCGCGAAGCCTCATAAAACCTATGACTGATGTATCCGCGGAAAGCTATAAAACTTTATGGAGGCAAAAAGCCCAGATGGAAAGGCCTGGCTCTGTTCCCCAGCCAGCCGCCCCGCGATAGAGAATTCAACCTGCAGCCAGGATCTGCTTGTGATAACAGCCACATCTGGTCCACAGAAGCCAACCAAATTGTTTCAACAGCAACAAGGCACACACCGCTCTGTGGCTGCCTTTTTGGGGGTGGGTTGGGGGGGGAGTCTTTTTGTCTTCACAGCTGGCGAGATTTGCAAGGGATGAAGGCAGAGGGACGATGAGAAAGTTGGGAAGTTTTGGGATTTGCATTGACGGGGTTTATATGGTATGGCTTGATCTATTTTCTTGGTCCGCAGCTACTTTGAAATCCACCGAATCTGGTACTCAAACGCATTTTGATGCTAACGTTTTGCCCCAGTACTCTTCTTTCGTTTGCTACTTTACCCGCCAGCTAGAACTTGGTCTGGATTGATCTAGTTTCTTGGTCTGCAACTGCTTTGAAATCCACCGAATCTGGTACTCAACCGCATTTTGATGTGAACATTTTGCCCCGGTACTCTTCTTTCATTTGCTACTTGACCCACCAGTTAGAACTATTTTCTTGGTCCGCAGCTGCTTTGAAATCCACCGAATCTGGTACTCAAACGCATATTGATGCCCCTGTACTCGTCTTTTGTTTGCTACTCGACTTGCCAGCTAGAACTTGTCGGTTTTGACTGGCTTGTGAATTGTGAAAATTTGTTTGCTACTCATCTATTTTGCTACTCATCAGGCCTCCCGAAACTGATTGAGTACCGCTATGTTAAATAGATTTAATATGGCTGCCTAACTCGAAGATAATAACTCTGGCTTCTCTTGTTGTTGGTGTATCGTTTTGAGGGGGATCCCTTGGGCCCTACCACATGCACACTTAGAACATAGAATAACAGAGTTGGAAGGGACCTTGGAGGTCTTCTAGTCCAGCCTCCTGCTCGAGCAAGAGATCTTATACCATTCCGGACAAATGGTTGTCCAATCTCTTCTTGAAAACTCCCACTTCATGTAGAGGCCAGCAGTGGGTCAGAGAAAAGGGAGGCCCAGATTTCCCGCATGAAGGTGAAAAGTTTGGTGAAAAGTTGAACACGAGAGGCCACACAAAGCCACTTTTCTGAAAGTCTCTCGGTTTCTCCCAGATGGGGTTGATGAGATGTTCCAAGAAGATCTCCAGATCTTAAGTCCTCCTAGATTTGTTCCAGTAGGCAAGTCCGGTTTGATGGACCAACATTTGTGATGTCCCTACAATGGACCCGCCTGGACTTAACTTGATTCTCTCTCTCTTTCTCTCTCTCTCTCTGTTTTTCTTTCTCTGTGTGTGTGTCTCTCTTTCTCTCTCTGTCTCTCTCCTTTTTCTCTCTCTCTGTCTGTCTTCCCATCTCACTCTCTCTCCTTCTCTTTCTCTCTGTTTCTCTTTCTCTGTCTGTGTGTCTCTCTCCCGCCTTTCTCTCTGTGTGTATCTTTCTCTCTCGCTCTCTCTGTCTCTCTCTTTTTTCCTCTGTCTCTCTGTCTATCTCTCTCTGTGTGTCTCTTTTTCTCTCTCTCTCTCTGTTTCTGTCTTTGTCTCTCTTTCTCTTCTTTTTCTCTCTGTATTTGTCTCTCTCCTTCTCTTTCTCTCTCTCTCTTTTCTCTGTCTTCTGTCTGTCTGTCTGTCTATCTATCTATCTATCTATCTATCTTCCTGCCATGATCAGTTCTTTCTGGATTCCTGTCATCTCAACCTCCCTCGATCCTCTCTTGCAGGCTGGAGAAGCTCTGGACCTCAACAAATTTTGCATGGATGGAAACCCAACGTCCAACGGGAACTGGTTGAAATATATCCGGCTCGCTCGCTCGAGCGAAGAACAAAACTTAGTGGTGTGTCCCATTAATGACCAGGTATGGACTTTTGTGCACATATACACAAACACACATGCACGGAAAAAAATCGTTGCTTAAAGTTGTTGGGAAAACCGAAGTGGGGATTGCCAGCATAGGTGAGACCTAAGAGGTGAAATCTGAAAGAATCTTCTTCATAGCCTAAAGGAAAACCAAACTCTGCATCATTTCATTGCTTTTTACATTTGCCGGCCAGCAAAAGATGCACTTCTGTCTCTCCCATGTCAGCACTGGGCAAGACTGCTGGTTCTGACCCCTGAAACAGGAGTTGGGACCATGAAAATGCTTCTGCTTCTCCTTCTTCTTCTCTTCCTCCTCCTTCTTTTTTTTTGTTCTTCTTCTCTTCCTCCTCCTCCTTCTTCCCCTTCTCCTCTTTTTCCTTCTCCTCCTTTTCCCTTCTTCTTCCTCCGCGTTCTTTGTCTTTTTCTTTCTTCTCCTTCCTCCTCCTTCTTCTCCTTCTCCTTTTTTCTTCTTCTCTTCTCCACCCCCTTCTTCTCCTTCTCCTTTTTCTCCTCCTCCTCCTGCTTCTTCCGCCTCCTCATTCTTCTTCTTCTCTTCTCCTCCTTCTCCTTCTTCTCCTCTCCTTCTCCTTTTCCTCCTCCTCCTGCTTCTTCTCCCTCTTCTTCCTCCTCCTCATTCTTCGTCTTTTTCTTCTCCTTCCTCCTCCTTCTCCTCTTTTTTTCTTCTTCTTTTTCTCTTTCCTTCTCCTTCTCCTTCTTCTCCTTTTCCTCCTCCTGCTTCTCCGTCTTCTTCCTCCTCCCCATTCTTCATCTTTTTCTTCTCCTTCCTCCTCCTTCTTCTCCTCCTTTTTTCTTCTTCTCTTCCTCCTCCTCCTTCTTCTCCTTTCCTCCTCCTCCTGCTTCTTCTCCTTCCTCCTCCTTCTCATTCTTCTTCTCCTTCCTCTCCTCCTTTTTCTTCTTTCTTCCTCTCCCCTCTACCACCACCTCATCCTCCTTTTCATCCTCATCACATCCTCCTCTTCTTCTCCCCCTCTCCCTCCTCCCCTCCCCCCTTCCTCCCCCTCTTCCCTTTAGAAATTCCTTTTTTCTACCATTTAGTGTTTTTAAAGACATCCCCAAGTTCTTAGGAGACGAAAAAAAGAGAGAAGAGAATTATCTTCGGGGGGGGGGGGGGAGAAAAAGTAATAATATTAGTTTATTACAAGGTTTATTACAATCCTTCAGCCTCAAATCCGGTTTTGATTGGTAAGCTCTGCCCTCTAGTGGGGGAACCCCCAAATGCAGGCTTTCCCCCAAAGAAAGAAAACTTTAGAAAGTTGTTTTAAAAAAACCTCTCACGGGTGATATTATATCTAATACAATACAATACAATACAATACAATAGCAGAGTTGGAAGGGACCTTGGAGGTCTTCTAGTCCAACCCCCTGCCTAGGCAGGAAACCCTATACTGTTTCAGACAAATGGCTATCCAACATCTTCTTAAAGACTTCCAGTGTTGGGGCATTCACAACTTCTGGAGGCAAATTCTGTTCCACTGATTAATTGTTCTAACTGTCAGGAAGTTTCTCCTCAGTTCTAAGTTGCTTCTCTCCTTGATTAGTTTCCCTCCATTGCTTCTTGATCTACACTCAGGTGCCTTGGAGAATAGCTTGACTCCCTCTTCTTTGTGGCAACCCCTGAGATATTGGAAGACTGCTATCCTGTCTCCCCTAGTCCTTCTTTTCATTCAACTAGACCTACCCAGTTCCTGCAACCGTTCTTCATATGTTTTAGTCTCCAGTCCCCTAATCATCTTTGTTGCTCTTCTCTGCACTCTTTCTAGAGTCTCCACATCTTTTCTACATCGTGGAGACCAAAACTGGATGCAGTATTCCAAGTGTGGCCTTCCCAAGGCCTTATAAAGTGGTATCAACACTTCATGTGATCTTGATTCTATCCCTCTGTTGATGCAGCCTAGAACTGTGTTGGCTTTTTTGGCAGCTGCTGCACACGGCTGGCTCCTATTTAAACGGTTGTCCACTAGGACTCCAAGATCCCTCTCACAGTTACTACTGTTGAGCAAGGTACCACCTATACTGTACCTGTGCATTTCGTTTTTCTTGCCTAAATGTAGAACCTTACTCTTTTCACCATTGAATTTCATTTTATTAGATAGTGCCCAATGTTCAAGTTTGTCAAGATCCTTCTGTATCTTAAGCCTATCTTCTGGAGTGTTGGCTATTCCTGCCATATATATATATTCCCCCAAAGAAAGAAAAATGTGTGTCCGTGTGTGTGTGTGTATTTATACACACACACAAGTTTTTAAAAACTTTTTAAAGTTCACCAGCCAGGTTTTTCCATCTATTCAGTTAATATTTGACAGACCGTTTGGCTGTCTCGGGAACGATGTGGCAGAATGTATTGGTTTTAAAGGAGAAGAAGGGAGGGGGCGGGGTGGGGGGGGCGAAAGTAAACAGAAGTCAGGAAGAAACAATAACAGTTTTGTGCCCGTAAAAGAGGAAGGGGGTGGGGGGGCAGGCAAAGTGAAATGGAACCTTTTCTGCTTGCTGCAGGATGGTATGTATTATAGACCCTGAATGAATCTTTATATTGAAATTGGTATTAGGCACCATTCAGATTCCGCTGAAAATCGCCTGCCTTTCTTTTTTAAAAAAAGAAAGATTGATGAATTTTCACGGTCCGTTCGGAGAAGAGGATGGGTTTTGAGGCTGAGGTGGCTGCCTTCCCGATATTTGACTTCCCCGAGGGTGATGGGATTCGTGGTTGGGCCGTTGGGGATGAGTTTTGCGTGGGCTGCTGCCATCATGGAAGAAGGAAAAGGGGACCACCTGGAACGTTTAAAGTTTAGGAAGAGAGTTGAGTAGATCTGGGTTAAGGTTTCTAGCCCCTAAAGCCATCGGGGGTTGGGGGGGAGGAATTGGGCAAAATTCATGGATGGGACATAGAAGCATTTTCTCTGAATATTCTCCTCGGTTAGGTGGGTTTATATGTGAAGATGTAGTTGGGTAAACTATAAAGGGGAGGGAGGGAGGAGAAAATGGAAGGAAGGAGAAATGAAGGGAGGGAAGGAAGGAGAAAAATGGAAGGAGATAGGAGGAAGGAAGGAAAAAAGGAAAGGGAGGAAGGAAGGAAGGAAGGAAGGAAGGAAGGAAGGAAGGAAGGAAGGAAGGAAGGAAGGAAGGAGAAAAAGGAAGGAGAAAAGGGAAGGAGGGAGATAAATGGAAGGAGATAAAAGGAAAGAAGGAAGGAAAAAAGGAAAGGGAGGAAGGGAGGGAGGGAGGGAGGGAGATAAATGGAAGGCGATAAAAGGAAGGAAGGAAAGAAGGAGAAAAGGGTAGGAGGGAGGGAGATAAAAGGAAGGAGATAAAAGTAAGTAAGGAAGGAAGGAAGGACAAAAGGGAGGGAGGGAGAAAGAGGAAGGAGGGAGATAAAAGGAAGGAGATAAAAGGAAGGAAGGAAGGAAGGACAAAAGGGAAGGACAAAAGGAAGAGAGGGAGGGAGAAAGGGGAAGGAGGGAGATAAATGGAAGGAGATAAAAGGGAGGAAGGAAGGAAAAAAGGAAAGGGAGGAAGGGAGGGAGGGAGAGAGAAAAGGGAAGGAGGGAGGGAGATAAAGTGAAGGAGATAAAAGGAAGGAAGGGAAGGAGAGAGGGAAGGAAGGTACAAGAGCTTTACACGTGTCAATTCTTTTGAAAGAAACCATAAAGGGGGGGATTCTTGGCACTACACTGAGAATTGGTAAGGGAAAAAATGTAGGAAAATGTTCTTCCCAGCAACCGTGAAGTGAACAATCTCTGTATATTTCCAATATCGGACATTGCTAATTGCCTTGCCGAGGACTGGTGGACCTCCAGAAGTTCATCAGAAGGTTGTTGGAGTAGGGTCATCTTCAGGAAATACTACACCAATCAGAAAAAAAAAAACGTTGAGAAAAACCAAGGCAGGCTGGACCAGAATTTTCCCCGTGAAATGTACCGTTGAAACTCCCGTCCATACAATGGTGGAACCTTCTCCAACACGGCCCTTATCTCCATGAGAACCTTCTGGGACAATATCAAACGATCAGCTCTCCACCATCGTGATCGAACCGAATCGCCCCCTTTTTCCTTACAAATAACATTTGACACCCAAGTAGCTCCTGTGCTTAATTTCTCTCCCCCACCCTCTTTTTCCCTCCCTCTCTCTCTCTCTTTCTTTCCTGCCCCTTGTCGTCAACGTCTAGATTTATTATAAAGTTATTAGAGAAATTGAGCCGGGAGAAGAGCTGCTGATGTATATGAAAGAAGGAACATTGTCTGCTGGAAACCTGCCACCTACTTTGGAAGGTGAGACCCGTTTCTTTTCTTCCCCAAAATTAAAACCCGTTGCGTTCCAAGATGCAAAAATGCAGGTGGTTTATCTTGGACCACTGCATCACCAGAATGGATCATCGGAGCCAGCTCTACTGATAAAGCACATGGTGAGTACTGTCACCATGTGCTTTACTGCTCATTTTTACTGTAACAGGGAACTCTACTTAGAACAAAAGAGCATATATATGCCACGGATCCAAACTTGTAAATATCATATTTTTTGGAGTATAAGACGCACCTGAGTATAAGATGCACCAAGGTTTTGAAGAGGCAATTTTTTTTAAAAAAGTAGGTAGGTAGGTAGGTAGAGGGATAGAGAGGGAGAGAAAGAGAGAGAAATACAGTAGGTAGGTAGGGAGAGAGAGAGAGTAGGTAGGTAGGTAGTATAAGAAGAGAGAGAGAGAGAGAGAGAGAGAGAGAGAGAGAGAGAGAGAGAGAGAGAAATAGAGTAGGTAGGTAGGGAGAGTGTGTGTGTGTAGGCAGGTAGGTAAGTAGAGGGATAGAGAGAGAGAAATAGAAAGAGAGAGAGAGAAATACAGTAGATAGGTAGGGAGAGAGAGTAGGTAGGTACGTAGGTAGATAGAGGGGGAGAGACAGAGAGAAATACAGTAGATAGGTAGGGAGAGAGAGAGAGAGTAGGTAGGTATGTAGGTAGATAGAGGGAGAGAGAGAGAGAGAAATTAGGGAGGGAGGGAGGGAGAGAAAGAGAGTAGGTAGGTATGTAGGTAGATAAAGGGGGGAGAGAGAGAGAAATAACAGTAGGTAGGGAGAGAGAGTAGATAGGTAGGTAGATATTTCCAGGTGTATTTATCCATGTGCTGGAGAAGGAAATCGCTGACAATCTGCAGTACCTAAGACTTTGTTTCTGCTGGCAGAGCACCTGATCAATCTAATTCTCCTCAATCAGTTAAAGAGCTTTCCCCACCCCAAAAAAGTTTTTGCACTCTGCAAACCTCCCCAAAACAGCCCGTTTTTCACAAAAACGGGCCCGTTTTTTGTCAAAAAAAATTGCATGCATAGCCTTATAGAGGTTTATAAAGTGCTGCTGGGTGTTGGGGGGGCAAAAAACAGCCCGTTGTTTGCTCATTTCTGCCCTTCCCAGCCCCCAAGATCTCTCTGAAAGCCTCCATAAGGTTATTCACGGCCATTTTGGTGAAGGGGGCGGGGCTTCGGGAGGCAAAAAAAGTGCTGTGTTCGGTGTATAAGACGCACCCAGATTTTCAGCCTCTTTTTTGAGGAAAAAAAGGTGCATCTTACAGTCTGAAAAATACAGTACTGCCATCTACAACCAGAATGGATCATTCTGATAAAGCACAGGGTGAGTACTGTCACCATGTGCTTTACTGCTCAACTGTTTTTACTGTAACAGGGAACTCCACGTCAAACAAAAGAGTATAGAGCAGTGAGGGCAAACCTTTTTCGCCTCGGATGCCCACACCCATAATTTAATACCCCTCTGCACCGTGCCATCCGTGCATGCACACATGACCGTTCCCACCACCACCCCCGCTTCCCCACGCATGTGCGAACAGCTTTCTTGGACCCTGGGGAGGGTGAAAATGGCCTCAATTCCCCCCAATCCCGCCCGAAGGCCCTCCGGAGGCTGAAAACGTCCTCCTAGAGCCTCTGTATTTACCTGGCATTGCGTGGAGACTCCTGGGAAGGGAAGGGCAGCATGGAAGGGCCAGCCGAAAATCAGCTGGCCAGCGCGCGCATGGGCGCTGGACCTGAGCCAGGGCAACTGCTCCCATGCCCGCTAATATGGTGCCTTCACAGTATTAGGCCTTATTTTAGGGGAAACAGAGTAGGTTCCTACAAATTAAAAAAACGAAACGGCGTGGGAGGAAGGAAACGGAAAAGCAGCGTACGTTTCTGGCCTTCTTAGGTGTTTATTATTATTTCAATCCCCCACAAACACACACACACCCAAAAAGACATTTGGAGAGAAAACCCAACCTTCTTACCCCACAATCGGTTTTTCTTTTCCCTCCCTCGTTGCGTCCTCTGGGTTGCGTATCACACAGAGGCAGTGCGGCTTAATTGCTTCCCCGAACACAACACCCTGTCATCAGAAAAGCATTTTGACGGTTCAATTCTTAGCCTTCTCCTTATTTTTTTTTCTATCCTCCCTTTATTTTCATTTTTCTTTTTTTAATATCCCACTCACTGCTTTTTTTCCCCCCTTTGCTGGGGCAGGGGAGTAGCAAAACACATTTTTTAAATGCTAAAAGGGACCCTACAAAGACAATTATCTTTTCTTTTCCCTGTTTCTTTCCTCCACTACCAACCCACCCCCAAAAAATACAGCAAGACCCCCTTATCACCTCCCTTATCACTGCAGGAAATTAGAGCAGGACACTTCAATTCTTTTTCAAGGCATGTTTTGCTAGCCGAGGGCTTATAATTGCCTTCCCTTCTGATCCCGAGCAGGAAATCCGTTTTGACCTTCTTCAGGTTTTATTACGACAGGCGGTCCTCGGCTTACGGCCAAAACGAAGCCCCCAAATTTCTGTGGCAAAGCGATAGCTTCATTACGCACGTCTTCCCTTTCTCGCGACATCCGTTAAGGGAAGCGCCGCCATCGTTAAACAAGTCCCACGGTTGTTAAGCGGATCTTTCCTCGTCGGAAGGTTGCGAAAGTGGATCCATATGCCACCGTCGTAAATACGAGTCTTTTGGACTTGGATCGCATTCTTGGCCCTGTTGTTAAGTAAATCTCGACAGCTGTTAAGTTAGTCACACCGTTGTTGAAGTGAATTGGGGAAGGGGATCGCACGACCCCGGGACACTGCAGCCGTCATAAATATGAACCAGCTGTCGAACCTCCGAATTTTGATCGGAGATGCTTCGAAGGTCGTAAATCTGGAAAAACGACCCCTACGTCGTTTTCCCCCCCCTGTGCGGTTGTAACTTTGAATTGTCAATAAATGAACTGCTGTAAATTGAGGACTGCCTAGGAATACACCCCCGTGCCAAAAAAGAAATGAGTGTTAAATATCATTTAATTTGAAGCCTTTAAATCAAACGCTTCTGGCTTTTAAAAGTTTGAAAAACTTTTGCAAATTTCTGTCTTAGAAAGTCGGATTTGCTTCTTTCAATTGAGGGGGGGGGAAGGGCAGCACACACACAAACACACACACACACACACACCTATGTTAACATATACACACACACAAATATTGTGTACAATTTAAGGGTTTAAATCAATCCCGGTGATATCCCCCCCCCCTCCGTTCGAGAAAGCGTGAAATTTTCATTGCCAAACAAACTTTTAATGGCCAGAAACTGGAGAAAGGGGAGGAAAAAACACAAGAAAAGGAGAGAGAGAGAGAGAAAAAACCCCACAATAAACTGCATGGCAAACAGAAGGAAAAGAAGAAGAAGAAAATAATTGAAAACTAACTTTGTTCTCCCGGAAAATTTACAGCGGGGGGGGGGGAGGAAGGAGGGTGGAATTAGATTGTTTGACTTGGCCATTATTATGTCAGGATGCTGCCTTGTGAACTTAATAATAGCTGCCCTTCTTTTTAATTTGTTTGACCTTGACTGCGATAATTTATTGTCTGCCCAGACAAAACTCAACGTAGTTTTCTTTCTTAAAATAAAATAAAATCGTGATTTTAACACTCTGGATAGGTTTGGAAAGAAACTTGCTAAAATAGGTCTAAACTCAAATTTATGCCCCCCTCCCTGCCTTTCCCATCCAAAATTTGCAAAAAGATAAATAGATTTACGATCCCCATTGATCTGATTTGAGCGGGGGGAACCCTTCTCCAGCTTGTGCGTGAATGAGGCAGAGGTTGTTTTAATTATCATTTTTTCATGTTTAAGTTTCATTTTTTATGAAAAGAAGAAGAAAAGATTCTTTACCCCAAGGACTTTTCCATTGAAAACCCTCCTCGGAGAATTTTACATTTAAGAAACGACTCCAGTTTAATTATACATTAAAATTTTGTTTGGTTGGAGAAGCCACAGCAATAAAGAAAAGATAAACACCGAATAAAAAATTAATGATTGCTCTTTAATCTGATATGTAATATTTTTCCGGCGTCTGCGTGTGGATTGAAAGAGTTCAAATTATAAGATGTATGTATAAGCAGGTAATCCTCGACTTCAGCTTAAAATTTCCGTTGCTAAACGACCTTTCTCCCCCACCGTTGTTAAGCAAATCCAGCTTCCCCGTCGACTTCGTACGTCGGACAGTCACAAAAGGGGATAATGTTTATCTCGGGACACTGAGACCGTCATAAATACGAGTCTGTGGCCTCCGAGTATGGATCTGTGACCACGGGGATGCTGCGGCGGTCGTACGTGTGAAAAACAGTCCCGTCGCTTTTTTTTTCCAGTGCTGTTGTCACTTTAAGCAGTCACTAAATGAATCGACGGCCTGTCGCTTTAAGCCACGCGGACTTCAATTCCCAGAATTCCCCCTGCTGGGGAATTCTGGGAATTGAAGTCCGCGTGACTTCAAAGTCGCCAGGACTGAGGAAATTTGCAAGGTCTCTGCTATTTTTATTAAATATAAAATATTTTTATTAAATCGAGGTGCGACCCTCCCGCATGGCGGCCGTTAACCACTGGGGCCTCTGCTTTCTCCGCAGACGTTCACACGTTCCGTTGCGAGGACTGCGACGAGCTCTTCCAGTCCAAAATGGAGATGAGGCGGCACAAGAAGTACTCCTGTCACGCCGTTGGCTCTCTGTACGAGTCCCTGACCGAGGAGATCAAGCAGGAAGGGATGGAGGACGACCAAGGCCACGAATGCAAGGACTGTGAAAGGATGTTTCCCAACAAGTACAGGTGATAGGGGCAGCCCCAAAGTTCGGCGTTTGGGGAGGGGGGGAATAGACTTCAACTCCCAGAATTCCCCAGACAGCTTTAAGATCTGGGGACTTCAACTCCCAGAATTCCCCAGACAGCTTTAAGATTTGTGGACTTCAACTCCCAGAATTCCTCATGCAGCTTTAAGATTTGTGGACTTCAACTCCCAGAATTCCTCATCCAGCTTTAAGATTTGTGGACTTCAACTCCCAGAATTCCTCATCCAGCTTTAAGATCTGGGGACTTCAACTCCCAGAATTCCTCATCCAGTTTTAAGATTTGTGGACTTCAACTCCCAGAATTCCTCATCCAGCTTTAAGATCTGGGGACTTCAACTCCCAGAATTCCCCAGACAGCTTTAAGATTTGTGGACTTCAACTCCCAGAATTCCCCAGACAGCTTTAAGATTTGTGGACTTCAACTCCCAGAATTCCTCATCCAGCTTTAAGATCTGGGGACTTCAACTCCCAGAATTCCTCATCCAGCTTTAAGATCTGGGGACTTCAACTCCCAGAATTCCTCATCCAGTTTTAAGATCTGGGGACTCCAACTCCCAGAATTCCTCATGCAGCTTTAAGATCTGGGGGCTTCAACTCCCAGAATTCCCCAACTGGTAGGGGTGGAAAATACTGGCCTAAAATCTTTTGTTCAGGTGATGGTGACACCCCCAAAGACAAGTCTTTTGCAACCTTGACAACTTTCAGGAGGTGGAAATCTGACATGGTCTAGGCAGGGTCTCTCCTGCTTGAGCAAGGGGGTTGGACTAGAAGACCTTTATTTATTTATTTATTTATTTATTTAAACTTATTAGTCGCCCCCTCTCCCCACAGGGACTCGGGGCGACGTACACAAGCAACAGTTAGCACAGTGTCAGAGGAGGTAAAAAATAAATAAATAATTACAATAAATAACATTAATAGTTTAAAAACTAAAATTGACAATTAAAAATGACCTAGGGGTGGAAAAGTTGTCGAATTATGCCAGGCCGGCTAGCCGAAACAGGTGGGTCTTCAGTTTACTGCGGAAGGAGCGGAGATCGGTTGTTGTTCTAATGTCTGGGGGGAGGTCGTTCCAAAGGGTAGGGCCCGCCACAGAGAAGGACCTACTCCTGGGCACCGCCCTCTGACAATCTCTAGAGGGCGGCACCCGGAGGAGACCCTCTCTGTGTGAGCGAATGGGTCGCAGGGATGTATGGGGCAGGACACGATCCCGCAGGTAACTAGGCCCTATGCCATGGAGCGCTTTGAAGATGGTAACTAACACCTTGAAGCGCACCCGGTAGGCCACAGGAAGCCAGTGCAGCTCGCGCAGGAGCGGTGTTATATGGGAGAACCTCGATCTCCCCATAATTACCCGCGCGGCTGCATTCTGGACCAACTGCAGTCTCCGGGTGCACCTCAAGGGGAGCCCCATGTAGAGAGCATTACAGTAGTCCAGGCGAGACGTCACCAGCGTGTGAGTGACTGTGTGCAGGGCCTCCCGGTCCAAAAGGGGTCGCAATTGGCGCACCAGGCGAACCTGGTGGAATGTCCCCCTCGCCATGGCTGCCACATGATCTTCCATAGCCAGCCGGGCATCAAGGAGGACGCCCAAATTGCGTGCCCGTTCCACCGGGGCTAATTGTTCATCCCCGATGGCCAGCGATGGAATGTGCTGGTTGTACCGGGGTGCCGGAAGCCACAGCCACTCTGTCTTGGAGGGGTTGAGCTTGAGCCTGTTGTCACTCATCCAGACCCACACGGCTTCCAGACAACGGGACATCACTTCAACAGCCTCGTTGGGGTGGTTTGGGGTGGAAAAATACAGCTGAGTGTCATCAGCGTACAGATGATATCTCACCCCAAAACCACGGATGATCTCGCCCAGCGGTTTCATATATGTGTTGAACAGGAGAGGCGAGAGGATCAACCCCTGTGGGACCCCACAAGTGAGGGGCCTCAGGGTTGACCTCTGCTCCCCTGTCAACACACATTGCGTCCGGCCAGAGAGGTAGGAGCGGAACCACCGCAATACGGTGCCCCCGATCCCCAACCCCTCCAGACGGCGCAATAGGATACCATGGTCGATGGTATCGAAAGCCGCCGAGAGGTCTAATAGGACAAGGATGGAGGAACAACCCCCATCCTTTGCCCTCCAGAGATCATCCACCAACGCGACCAAGGCCGTCTCCGTGCTGTGACCGGGTCGGAAGCCGGACTGGCGCGGGTCTAGATAATCATCTTCCTCCAGGTGACGCGGGAACTGCTGAGCCACCACACTCTCAACAACCTTCGCTAAAAAAGGAAGGTTGGAGACAGGACGATAATTTGCTAGCTCCATTGGGTCCAGAGAAGGCTTCTTGAGCAGGGGTCTCACCACCGCCTCTTTCAAGGCGGTTGGTAAAAGGCCCTCACCCAACGAAGCGTTCACCAGTCCCAGTAGCCAGCCACGTGAACCCTCCCAGGAAGCCAGTACCAACCAGGAGGGGCACGGGTCCAATAAACATGTGGTGGCTCGCAGTCGCCCGCGCAACCTGTCCAAATCTTCGGTGACAACAGGGTCAAACTCCTCCCAGCGTGGAATCTCGAGACTAGCCTCGGACGCCCCCCCTGGAGCACTGGAGTGGGTCCACCCCCTCCGGATCTGATCAATTTTATCCTGCAGGTATTCCCCAAACTCCTCTGCCCTGCCCTGCAATGGGGGGTCCCGTTGTCCCTGCGACAGCAGGGAGCGGGTCACCCGAAACAGGGCGGCAGGGCGGTTCTCTGCGGACGCTATAAGGGTGGCACAATATTGACGTTTGGCCACCCTTATTGCCACAAGGTAGGTCCTTAAGTAGGCTCTTACCTGTGTTCGATCGGATTCGGAGCGGGAGGATCTCCACTTGTTCTCTAGGCGTCTCCTGTGGCGTTTCATCGCCCTTAGCTCCCCATTAAACCAGGGAGCCTGAGTCGATCGTTGCCATCGGAGAGGCCGCAAAGGCGCAACCCGGTCCAAGGCCCCGGCGGCCGCACTGTTCCACGCGGCCACCAGGTCCTCTGCCCGGGAGCGGGACAGGTCTGCAGGAGGTGGCCCAAGCTCCGCCTGGAACCTATCTGGTTCCATCAGACGCCTGGGGCGGAACCATCTGGGACCAACTGGTTCCGCCTCCCCGCGGCGGGGGGTAGCGCCCCTTCCCAAATCTATACAATACAATAGCAGAGTTGGAAGGGACCTTGGAGGTCTTCAAGTCCAACCCCCGGCCTAGGCAGGAAACCCTCGGCCGTTTCAGACAAATGGCTATCCAACATCTTCTTAAAGGCTTCCAGTGCTGGGGCATTCACAACTTCTGGAGGCAAGGAGTTCCACTGACTCATTGTTCTCACTGTCTGTTATTCTCCGTCCTTCTTCTCCCACAGCTTGGAACAGCACATGATCATCCACACGGAAGAAAGGGAGTACAAGTGTGACCAGTGTCCCAAGGCCTTCAACTGGAAGTCCAACTTGATTCGTCACCAGATGTCGCACGACAGTGGCAAGAGATTCGAGTGCGAAAATTGCGTGAAGGTATGGCGCTCAGGGTGGGCGGGCCCCTGTGGAGACTGCTGGTAGGTTGGGCCAAAGGCCAATGGTGTGTGTGTTCCACCCTCTGTCTCTCTCGCGATCTCTCTCTGTCTCTCTCTCTCTCTCTCTCTCTCTCTCTCCTCTCTCTTTCTCTCTCTCTCCTTTTTCTCTCTCTGTCTCTCCTTTCTCTCTCTCTCCTTTCTCTCTGTCTCCTCTCTCTTTCTCTCTCTCCTCTCTCTCTGTGTGTCTCTCTCTTTCACTCTGTCTCTCCTCTCTCTCTGTCTCTGTCTCTCTCTCTCTTTCTCTGTCCCTCTCTGTCTCTTTCTTTCGCTATGTCTTTCCTCTCTCTCTCCCTCCCTCTTTCTCTCTCTGTCTCTCTCTCCTCTCTCTCTCTGTCTCTTTTTTTCTCTGTCTCTCCTCTCTCTGTCTGTCTCTCTCTCCTGTCTCTCTCTCTCTTTCTCTCTTTCTCTTTCTCTCTGTCTCTCCTCTCTCTCTCCGTCTCTCCTCTCTCTGTGTGTTTCCTCTTTCTCTTTCACTTTCTCTCTGCCTCTCTCTCTCTCTCTCTTTCTCTCTGTCTCTCCTCTCTCCCTCCCGCCCTCTTTCTCTCTCTGTGTGTCTCTCTCTCCTCTCTGTGTGTGTCTCTCTTTCTCTCTGTCTCTCCTCTCTCTGTGTCTCTCTCTCTGTGTGTCCTTTGTCTCTCCTCTCTCTCCTATCTCTCTTTCTTTCTCTCTTCCCCTTCTCTCTCTCTGTCTCGTCTCTCTCTCTCTCTCTCAGTTTAGGGTCATACACTGTTATATATTAAAGTTTATATTAAAGCATGCAAATGCAAGTAGATCAATAGGTACCACTTCGGTGGGAAGAGGACAGTGTTCCTTTCCCACCGTTAGGAGAAACTTCCTAACAGTGAGGACAAGTAAGCAGTGAAACAGCTTGCCATCAGAAGTTGCGGGATCAGTCACTGGTCTGAAATACTACAGGGTCTCCTGCTCGAGCATGAGGTTGGACTAGAAGACCTCCAAGGCCCCTTCCAGCTCTATTCTGCTTGATTGATTCCCTGCCCTTCGGCGTATAGCCACGGTGTCTGCACAACCATGGAAATTGTCTTTGGACAATGCTGGCTCCCTCGGCTACGAAACGGAGACAAGCATCGTGCCAAGATAATCAGAAACAACCCCTACCATAGTGCAGCTCTCCCGCCTATCTCCCAAGGTTACGCTGCCAAATCAAATCAACACAAACGCACACAAACACACAACAAATTCAATACGAGAAAAACTGTGCTTTGTCTTCACTTTTGTTTGCGCCTCCTCAGGTTTTCACGGACCCCAGCAACCTCCAAAGGCACATTCGCTCCCAGCACGTCGGCGCGAGGGCCCACGCGTGTCCGGACTGCGGGAAAACTTTCGCCACTTCTTCTGGCCTCAAACAGCACAAACACATCCACAGCACTGTAAAGCCTTTCATATGTAAGTTGCCTCAGCCACTGCCTTGCGCCGCCCCCCCCCCTAAAAAAAAAACCCTTGATGTTGGTTTGTTTATTTGTTCATCAATCAAATGTATTGGGTGTCCAATTTTACGGTGGGGTAACGGTTGAATGGAAGGGAGGGAAGACAGAGGGGCTGAGTGCAGGTAAATCTCGACTTATAACTGTTCATTTAGGGACCTGTTCCAACTTACAACAACACTGGAAAAAAATAACCGTTTTTCACAGTTACGACCTTTGCCGCATCCCCACGAACTCACGATCAAAATTCAAATGCTTGGCAACTGGCATGTACTTAGGACGGTTGCAGTGTCCCATGACTCCTTTGTCAGGGTTCCAAGTAAAATACCTGTAACAAACAAAAAAAAAAAACAACTCTGAGGCAGGTAAATTCCTCAAAAGAATAAATTCATTAGATATGTCGGATTGGCACAGGATGGTGAAAAACCGACTCTGATTATTCCCGCGGTTTTCACCTAATTAAAAGTAAATGTTTTTTCTCACTTTCTCAAAACAAACAGTCACGTATTCCAATCGGGATACTGTCCAGTTGCTAAGTGACCCCAGTCCCCTCCTTCCGAGCATCTGCAAGGGTGTCCTTGGTTCCCAAGAGAAAGTATTTTGTTTTGACCTCAATTCCAACTATTCCCCTCTCCTCCCTGTACCTCTTCTCCGATGTGTTGGCGCTGAAGTCTCAAAATGGCCTCAGTCCAGCCAGTTTCAGGGCTGACGCCCCTTTTGCGACCTTCCGACAAGCCAAGTCAACGGCGAAGCCACTTAAGGACCGTGTTACTCCATAACTGCAGTGTTTCGCTTAACAACCGTGGCAGGGAAGGTCGTAACGTGCGGCAAAACTCACCGAACAAATCTCGCACTTAGCGATGCAAAATTTGGGGGCTCGGTTGTGGTCGTAAGTCGAGGACTTCCTGCACACCTTTCACATAAATCCCGTGTAATTTTGTTTGTTGTTGTCACGTCGTCTGTGTCTCCAGTCCATTTGGTTCCCGTTGGTTTAAAAATGGTTCCCACCTCCTTTCTTTTCTTTTTATCCCCCCAAAATACCAAGAACGCCCGCTTTCTCTCGCACCCTGACCCCGTTCTTTCATATTAATTTCATACTGGGTTTTGGTCTTTTGGTTTCTGTTGATGCTTTAGGCGAGGTCTGCCACAAATCGTACACGCAGTTCTCCAACCTCTGCAGACACAAGCGCATGCACGCCGACTGCCGGACCCAGATCAAGTGCAAGGACTGCGGTCAGATGTTCAGCACCACCTCCTCGCTCAACAAGCACCGGCGGTTCTGCGAAGGCAAGAACCACTATAACCCCGGAGGCCTTTTCGCACCAGGTTTGCCTCTGACGCCCAGTTCCTTGATGGACAAGTCTAAGACGTCGCCCAACCTCAATCATACCGGACTCGGCTTCGGCGACTACTTCCCCGCCCGGCCACACCCGGGAGCAATTCCGTTCTCGCCCGGTCCCCCTTCGTTCCCAGCTCTCGCCCCCGGGTTCCCGGGGATCTTCCCTCCCTCGCTGTACCCCAGGCCTCCTCTCTTGCCCCCCACGCCCCTGCTCAAAAGCCCCATCAACCACACCCAAGAGGCCAAGCTCCCCAGCCCTCTGGGCCACTCTCCGCTCCCGCTGATGTCCGCCGTCGGCAACAGCGGCCACCCGCTCCATGTGGAGGAGAGGTTCAACAGCGCCCCTTTGGGGAACTCCTACTTGGAGAAGCTCAAAGCTAGGACTAGCGACCTGTCGGATGCCAGCGACTTTGAGGACATCAACACCACGACGGGCACCGACCTGGAGACCACCACCGGCACCGGGTCGGACTTAGAGAGCGACGCGGAGAGCGAGCGAGAGAAAACGAAGGAGAAAAGTAAACCCGGGGAGAGCAAGGCAGATTTCGGCAGCGGTTCGGCCCCCACCGGTCCCGCCAACAGCACAAGCGACCTCCCCATCTTCTACTCCCAGCACACCTTCTTCCCTCCCCCCGAGGATCAGCTGCTGCCGATGGTGGGGGCCACAAACGATTCCATCAAAGCCATCGCTTCCATTGCCGAAAAGTACTTTGGGCCCGGGTTTATGGGTATGCAGGAGAAAAAAATGGGGGCCCTTCCCTATCATTCCATGTTCCCATTCCAATTCCTTCCCAACTTCTCCCACTCGGTTTACCCGTTCACGGAGCGGACCCTCAACCACAGTTTGCTGGTCAAAGCCGAACCAAAGTCGCCCCGGGACCTGCACAAAATCGGCGGGGCCTGCTCGGAGTCGCCCTTCGACCTCACCACCAAGCCGAAAGAAAGCAAAGCGGCCCACGTCCTCCCTGCTCGTCACGCCGGTGAGGAGCAGCCTCTGGATCTCACGATCAGCAGCCGCAGCCGGGCCAGTCATCATGGGAGTCGGGATGCCCGGAAGAACCACGTCTACGGCGAGAGGAAGCTGGCGGCCGGCGACGGGGTCCCCAAGATCCACCAAGCTCAGATGCTCCCTCAGCCTTCCCTGCATTACGCCAAGCCCTCTCCTTTCTTCATGGACCCCATCTACAGGTATTAACATTCTCAGCCTTGATGGTGTTGTTGTGAGGGCGTGTGGGAGAGACCTTGGCGGACGGAGGAAAGAGATGCTGACTAAGAACGGCCAGATAAGAGAGGGCCCGGCCCACAGATGCATAACGGGTGGGGGGGGGGAATCAGGGAAGAACCTTTCTCACTGATCAGGCTGCAAAAGGGGGGAAGGGGTAGCATTGTATGTGTGAATGGCCTTGAGAGGTGGAGAGAAGAGATGCTACCAGGGGTGAAATCCTCCCCATTCGGAGCAGTTTGGACAACGTAGGGACGGTTGTCCTTGATTCCGCGAACCAGTAGTACTTCCGAGGATCGCGTTGCTCGTCAGAAGCCTTTTTTTCCGCTTTTTAAAGCATTTTTTCCCCTGCCGATTTAGGCAAACAGGCAGGGGGAAAATCGCTTTAAAAAGCGGGGGGAGGGGCTGCAAAAAAAAGAGAGAGGGAGGGGAAAAGGAGAGGGAGGGAGGACCACAAACCTGGCACTAGGCGCCGCTTCAGAGGATACCTTGAAAAAGCACAGCAATCCAGGGCTGGAAGGGAACTCAGAGGTCATCTAGTCCAAAAACCCCTGCTCCAGCAGGGCATTGTTAAAGTGAGTTTCTGTCTTTTGATACCCCCCTGCAGTCACATGACTACATAGCCACTCCCACCCAGTCACATGACTGCCCCCCCAAGCCACACCCACAGAACCAGTAGGGGGGAAAAATTTAGATTTCACCCCTAGATGCTACCTAGAGACCTGGTCTGATAAGAGACCACATAGCCTTCAGCTGTACGATGGACGGACAAAGAGTGGAGGAGAACACAATGGATTTGAGAATCTGAGTTTCCACCCGTTGCTTGTTCTCCTGCCTTATGGTGCTTTGGAGGATAGCTTGACTCCTTCTTCTTTGGGGCAGCCCCTTAAACATTGGAAGGCTGCTCTCCTGTCTCCCCTGGTCCTTCTCTTCCCCAGACCAGCCAGGCCCAGTTCCTGCAACCGTCCGTCGTATGTTTGAGCCTCCAGTCCTCCCCTCATCCTCTTGGTTGCTCTTCTCTGCCCTCTTTCCAGAGTCTCCACAATCTTTTTTATAGTGTGGAAGCGGTACTCTAGGTGTGGCCTTACTAAGGGCTTTAGAGAGTGGTATTAGTACCTCCCTGGATCTTGATTGCATCCCTCCGGTCAAGCAACGGATGGCTTGTGTTTCCTCAAAGGAAATATAATAATTAGACAGCATTCTCCTCCTCCTTTTCCCCAAAAAGCGTACAAAAGGATGTCCTTCTGTGAGGTACGTAACCCTCTGTCTTATCGTCCAGCAGGGTGGAGAAGCGGAAAGTGGCTGACTCAGTCGGAGCAATAAAGGAGAAATACCTGAGGCCTTCCCCGTTGCTTTTCCATCCGCAGGTAAGAACAAGAGACCTTGGGTGGCCAAGCATTTCCCGAATAGCCTTCGTTGTGCGCAAACTACCGTATTTTTCAGAGTATAAGACGCACCTTTCCCCCCCTCCCCCCCAAAAAGAGGGAGAAAATCTGGGTGCGTCTTATACGCTGAATACAGAATTTTTGACCGCCCGAAACCCCGCCCCCTTCACAAAAATGGATGCACAGAGGTTTTGGGAGGCCGTCTGGGGTCTCGGGAGGGCGAAAACGAGTGGAAAATGGGCCGTTTTTTGCTCAGTCCCCAGGAGCACTCTGCAAGCCTCCCAAAGCCTATGCATGCCCTGTATTTGCTTGTTTTTGTCCCCCCTCCCAGCCCCTAGGAGCACTTTGCAGGCCTCTCAAACTCTCTGCATGCCCCGTTTTTCACACAAAAAACGAGGCGTGCAGAGGGTTTGGGAGGCTTGCAGAGCGCAAAAGCTTTTTTTTTTTAATGTACCTCTTCAAAATCTTGGTGCGTCTTATACCCCTGTGCATCTTATCCTCCGAAAAATAGGGTAGTTCCTGAACCAGCCAGCGTTTTGAACCACAAAATGGATAAAATGCCTTTAGGAACCCCTCAAGATTTAAGCTTCTTCCTCAAAAGTTCATCAAATGAAACCCGTTGCATGAAGGTGGGCCACCAAAGCTTGATCAAAAGTGGTTGTGTGTGAACAGAAGCTCCCTCTTCTGATGGAATGGCCTTTGGGAGAAGTGGGGGGGGGAACCATCAGATAAGGGAGCGGGGAGCCCACTGCGGCATAATGGGCCGAGAAAGAAACTCAGAAAGGATCCCGCTTATCGCACCAAGCCGTATAGACACACATTCGTTCTTGCTGTCAGGCCTGCAGCCATCTTTCCTTTCGGATCTCTGACCTGCCACACTTACTGTTATTCTACTATGCCTTTTTCTATGGTGGGAAAATACGGAGTTTGATGATATGTAGCCATAACAACATTCTTTCTAGAAAGCCAAGGTCATCCTTTGTCTCTGCACCTCTGCACCTGACCGGAACTGGATGGGTGGAAGCTGCCAGCGTGGCAGTGGGAGATTGGACCATGTGATGAACATGTGGATGTGGGGGCGAGATCTTGAACTTTCAACTGAGCGGGGAAAACCGGGAAGCTTTCAGATTCGGGTTTCCCCAGATGTGCCAACGTGGCTCTCTTCATCAATTGGAACTTTGAGCAATACTTTGCCTTGGACTCTGATTTACTTTTGGATGCTATTTGGAACCCCGACCCTTGCGAGGTTTTATTAACGTTACCTGATAGTAAAGTAGAATCTTCCTGCTTCTTGTCTACCTGAGAAGATTGCTCAGAGTTGAGTAGAGTCATCCTGTCAACCGTCTTACCAGAAGAAACCGGTTTTCAGCACCTCGGAGACCTCCGAGTGTCACACGTTGCTCCCCAGAGTTCCACAGACTTTGATGTACCGTGAAATGTTCTACCACCCAGAAAGCACACATTTTGGCCTTCAAACATCTCAGTCTTTGGCCAACCGGCTCGAACACAAGCCAGGAACGAGTTGGCTGGCTGTGCCAAGCCGTGGCTTTGTCAACTACGTCACAACCCCGCCATTGGATTCACCCAAGGCTCGAAGAAAATATTGTAGCCAGCCAGTGGCAGCAGATTCGGACAGTGAGGAGGTTGGGGTGGAGCATGGGCCAGTCCTAGAGTCTGGGGAAGGCTCGGATGAGGGCCCTGTGGGGGCCAGAGCCGTATGCCAGTTATCAGCTGCCTTCGGAGTCAGACATCAGTGGGGCAGAAGAACAGCTGGAGCCTGTTCCCAGTGTGCGCATGCGCAGAGTTGCCAGACGAAGGGAAGAGCTAAAGAACAGGGGTTGACTTGGGAGGAAGGCCACAGGTCCCTCCCAGAGGAAATAAAAGAGGGGTGAAAGGGGAATGGAGTTTGCAGGAGACCATTACTTCGCTTCATTGGTTTGGAGACTCCTGGCCAAGTTCTGCAGATATCAGCCTGGCAGCTCTCCAAGCCAGAGAAGGTCTGTGACCGTAAATCCTTCCTCGAAAGACTTTGCTGGAGGTGAAGGAGCAGAATTCACAGTCAATTAATAAAAGGGGGGTTTTGTCGGGACCAGGAGTTGAATTCAGGCTCTCGGGAAGCTTCGGTATCCCTCTCTGATCAGGCAATTTGAGAGTTGTGACTTTGGAAAGCAGAGCGAAACTGTGGAAGAAGGTCACGATGAAGGAAGAGGGACAACAAATTCAGATGACCAGGGAAGAAGCATCGGAGTCCGGCTGTCCAGCATTGAGGAATTACCACCGGACTGACTCCATAACTGCAGATGGCCATTCCAGATTCTTCCCCCACCCCAGATCTCTCCGGGGGATCTTGCCCTCGCAGGAGACCCTCACGCAAGGATCTCAAAAGCCTGCAGCTTACAACGCTCCCCACACCCCCTCGTTTTCCCGAAAGAAAGCCAGGAAGAAGGGAAATGATATCAGGCCTTGAAGGAAACCTGTCCCTCTCCAGAAAATGGGACAAGGGGTAGAGACTTCCTTCGCCGGGGGGGCGGGGGGGGGAACAAACCAGCCAGGATGTCCTGCCAAAGTCACTTTCACTGGTGACACCACCTCCAAAGGGTCCGTTTTAAACCCTCCGCAGTCCGGTCCAAATCTCGGCTGAATTTGGAGGGCTTTTGTTTTCCAGAGTGGCTCTCATTGTTTTCCCCGCTGGCTGGCCGCGCTCCCGTAGCGGTCCGGAATCTTTTGGGAACGGCCGTTTCCAAGGCTAAACTTAGGGGCTTCATTGTTTTCCTCCGGCTGGAAAAGTTTGCTTAATAACTTCCCCCCATTTTCCTTTTTTCAATGGGGCCCCAGCCGGGAGATCAGGCCGGACAGGAAGATCCTGTGTTTGTGTGGGTCAGAATAGCGGGGGAGAATCGTGGCTCCCGACAGCTGATAACTCTCCACGGCTGAGGAGCAAGATAGCCACGCCGAGCTCGGGCTGGAGGGGGGGGAGGAGGGAGATAAAAATGACCCCCAATCCGTGTTGATGGGGAGAACTGACAGGGAGAAGTGAGGGCCCATAATGGCATCTTCGTTGCATGGTGGTCCTCCTGTTCCTCCCCCCACCCATCACCTTCCTTCTCTACTCCTCCTCCTCCTCTTCTTCTTCTCCTCCTCCTCCACCATCATCTTCCTTCTCTCTTCTTCTTCTCCTCCTCCTCCTCCTCACCTTCCTTCTCTCTTCTTCTCCTCCTCCTCCATCATCTTCCTTCTCTCTTCTTCTCCTCCTCCTCCTCATCTTCCTTCTCTTCTTCTTCTTTTCCTCCTTCTTCTCTTTATTCTTCTTCTCCTCCTCCATCTTCTTCCTTCTCTCTTCTTCTCCTCCTCCTCATTTCCTTCTCTTCTTTTCCTCCTCCTTCTTCTTCTTCTTCTTCTCCTCCTCCATCTTCTTTCTTCTCTGTTCTTCTCCTCCTCTTCCTCTTCCATCTTCTTCCTTCTTTCTTCTCCTCCTCCTCCTCCATCTTCTTCCTTCTCTCTTGTTCTTCTCCTCCTCCACCATCATCTTCCTTCTCTCTTCTTCTTCTTCTTCTTCTTCTTCTTCTTCTTCTTCTTCTTCTCCTCCATCATCTTCCTTCTCTCCTCCTCCTCTTCTTCCTCCTCTCTTCTTCTCCTCCTTCTCCATCTTCCTTCTCCTCCTTTCTTTTCCTCCTCCTCCTCCTCCTCCTCCTCCTCTCCCTCTCCCTCTTCCTCCTCCCTCTACCACCTTCTCCTCCTCCTTCCTTCATCACATCCTCCTCCTCACCAGTTTGTGCAACCATTCTTCATTTGTTTTAGCCTTCAGTTCCTTAATCTTCTTTGTTGCTCTTCTCTGCACTCTTTCTAGAGTCTCCACATCTTTTCTACATCGTGGTGACCAAAACTGAATGCAAATATTCCAAGTGTGGCCTTACCAAGGCCTTATAAAGTGGCATTAACACTTCACGTGATCTTGATTCCATCCCTCTGTTGATGCAGCCTACGGTTTAAGGGTTAATGGACACTCGGGCTCAATGATCTCTAAAACCCCTTCAGTGCCCTTCTATGCAACTGCTTGTGATTCCCTTCAATTCCACCACCACCCCATTTTCTAAACCCCAAATTTCCAAAAAATCAGCCCCAACATGTAGCCTGCTTGAAACTTGGCCAAAGGATGATTTCATTCTCTGTTTTTCTTCTCTCCTTCTAGATGTCCGCCATAGAAACCATGACGGAGAAACTGGAAAGTTTCGCTGCCATGAAGACAGACGCCGGGGGGGCTTCCTTGCCGCCCCTCCCTCACCACCCCTTCAACTTCCGGTCGCCCCCTCCCACCTTATCGGATCCCATTTTGCGCAAGGGCAAAGAACGTTACACTTGCAGGTAAAAAAGGGGGGAGGTGTGTGTGTGTGTGTGTGTGTGTGTGTGTGTGTGTGTGTGTGTGTGTAAACCATAAGTGGGATAGACTCGGGGGCACAAGGCTGAAAGGAGAAGACATCCCTAAGTAATTCAGTGCCTTCTCGTTCTCCTTGCTTGCTCGACCCCCATTTCCATGGGGGAAATCAGCTGGAAAAATCAGGGAAGATCTCCATGCAACAAGGAAGGAAGGAAGGAAGGAAGGAAGGAAGGAAGGAAGGAAGGAAGGAAGGAAGGAAGGAAGGAAGGACGGAAGGAAGGAAGGAAGGAAGGAAGGAAGGAAGGAAAAATGGAGAGAAGGGAGATAATGGAAGAGGGAGGGAGAAGCAAGGAAGGAAGGAAAGAGAAAGAAATGGAAAGGAAGGAAAAGAAAAATAAGAATGAAGGAAAAGAGAGGTGGGAAGGTAGGAAAGAGAAAGTGAAGAAAAAAGGAAAGAAGGGAGAAAGAGAAGAAGGAAGGAAATGGGAGAAGGAAGGAGATAGGGGAAGGGAGGGGAGAGAAGGAGGGAGGGAAGAGGATATAGGGAAAGAAGGAAAGAAGGAGAAAGGAGAGGGAAGGAGGGAGGAAGCAAGGCAGGGAAGAAATGGGAGAAGGAAGGAAGGAAGGAAGGAAGGAAGGAAGGAAGGAAGGAAGGAAGGAAGGAAGGACGGACAAAGGAGAGGGAAGGAGGGAGGGAGGAGGATAGAGGGAAAGAAAGAAGGAAGGAGAAAGGAGAGGGAAGGAGGGAGGAAGCAAAGAAGGAAAGAAATGGGAGAAGGAAGGAAGGAAGGAGAAAGGAGAGAGAGGGAGGGAGGGAGGAAGGAAGGACAAAGGAGAGGGAAGGAGGGAGGGAGGAGTTAGAGGGAAAGAAAGAAGGAAGGAGAAAGGAGAGGGAAGGAGGGAGGGAGGGAGGAAAGAAATGGGAGAAGGAAGGAAGGAGAAAGGAGAGGGAGGGAGGAGGATAGAGGGAAAGAAAGAAGGAAGGAGAAAGGAGAGGGAAAGAGGGAGGGAGGAAGCAAGGCAGGGAAGAAATGGGAGAAGGAAGGAAGGAAGGAAGGAAGGAAGGAAGGAAGGAAGGAAGGAGAAAGAAATGAACAACTATACAGCTTGGAGGACAGTGGCGATTCCCCGCCTGACTTCCAATTCATTTAACCCCAAATTAGAGCTAATTTCTGGATTTTGCTGCTAAACATGCATTGGAACGTACAGGCAGTCCCCATATCTCCCCCAAATTGATAGGAATATATCTCCCCCTCCCACCTCCCTGTGTGTGTGTGTGTGTGTGTGTTTTGCAAACAGGTTCCTCGGGAAACCAATCTTTGCTTCGTTGCTAAGAGAGACGGGGACTATTTACAAGGTCAATTTTTTCAGCCTTAATTTTGATCGTTAACACCCCCACCCACCCCCCAAAAAAATCCTCTTAACATTAAGAAGAATTGGAGAATGGAGTCAGTGGCTCATGGGGGGGGGGGCAATTTGAAGCAATGGGAAACCCTCAGTCGGACTAGATGACCTCGAGGGACTTTTTCAATCGACAGGGAATAATAATAGGTGGGGGGGGGAATGTTGATTTCTTTTTTGCTTTCTAGATACTGTGGTAAAATCTTCCCGCGTTCAGCCAATCTAACCAGGCATCTCCGAACACACACAGGGGAGCAGCCTTACCGGTGAGTTTAAAAATAAATAATGAATAAATAAAAATATTCACGTTTGTGGCTTGTCGTTATAGAAAGCCACAAACTTTTGCTAGGTAACATTGCTGGGAAGGGAAGGAAAAATAAGAATGAAGGAAAAGAGAGGTGGGAAGGTAGGAAAGAGAAAGCTTGAAGAAAAAGGGAAATAAGGAAGAAAGAGAAGAAGGAAGGAAATGGGAGAAGGAAGGAGATAGGGGAAGGGAGGGGAGAGAAGGAGGGAGGGAAGAGGATATAGGGAAAGAAGGAGAAAGGAGAGGGAAGGAGGGAGGGAGGAAGCAAGGAAGGAAAGAAATGGGAGAAGGAAGAAAGGAGAAAGGAGAGGGAGGAGGATAGAGGGAAAGAAATAAGGAAAGAAAAAGGAGAGGGAAGGAGGGAGGGAAGGAGGAAAGAAATGGGAGAAGGAAGAAAGGAGAGGGAAGGAGGGAGGAAGCAATGAAGGAAAGAAATGGGAGAAGGAAGGAAGGAGAAAGGAGAGCGAGGGAGGAGGATAGAGGGAAAGAAATAAGGAAAGAAAAAGGAGAGGGAAGGAGGGAGGGAAGGAGGAAAGAAATGGGAGAAGGAAGGAAGGAGAAAGGAGAGGGAAGGAGGGAGGAAGCAATGAAGGAAGGAAATGGGAGAAGGAAGGAGAGGGGGAGGGAGGGAGGGAGGAAGATAGAGGGAAAGGGGGGAGAGAGGGAAAGCGGGTGGGAGGAAGGAAGGAAGGAGAAAGAAACAGAAAGGAAAAATAAGAATGAAGGAAAAGAGAGGTGGGAAGGTAGGAAAGAGAAAGCTTGAAGAAAAGAAAGGTAAAGAAGGGAGAAAGAGAAGAAGGAAGGAAATGGGAGAAGGAAGAAGACAGGGAAAAGGGAGGGAGGGAGGGAGGAAGGAAGATAGAGGAAAAGAAGGAAGGGAGGAGAGAGGGGAGGGGGGAGGGAGGGTAACTGGGTAACATTAAAACCTAATTCCTGATTGGCACCATCCAAGCCAAAGTGGATGCCATCCTCTGCACAGAGGCAGGAGAATAAAAGAAGAAGAAGAAGAAGAACTGACAGCTCTCTTTTGGAATTCCATTGTCCGTTCGTCTTGACCGTTGATTAAAACCAAGAGTTCTGAAGTTCTAACTCCGACCCAATTCTCTCGCGCAGTTTTTGTATGCAAAGGGGGGGAACTATTGTTAGAGAGCAAAAGAGATGCAGGGGGGGAGGAGGGGGAGAAAATATGGGGGGGCTTATGGGACCCCCTTAAGCAACGGGCAGTATTCTTGTAAGGAGAGATCATATTTGGCACAGTCAACCTTTCTCGGTTCTCAGATTATGAGCTCATCACACACACACACACACACACACACACACACACACAAAAAAAAAAACCCCTTTGGGAAGCGAGTTTCAGAAAGTTATCTCTGCCGATTCCAAAAATAATAAAGATATTTTTTGGGAGAGCTGCTGGTGTTTCTAACTTTTGCACATTTGGAAAATATGCGCCGTCTGCGTAATGTAGCACCCTGACAGAGAGAGAGAGACAGACAGAGAGAGAAAGAGAGAGAGAGACAGAGAAAGTGAGGGAGACAGAGAGAGAGACAGAGACAGAGAGAGTGAGAGACAGAGAGTGACAGAGAAAGAGACAGAGAGAGAGAGACAGAGAGAGTGAGAGAGTGAGACAGAGACAGAAAGAGAGACAGACAGAGAGAGACAGAGACAGGGAGTGAGTGAGACATGGAGAGAAAGAGACAGATAGACAGACAGAGACAGAGAGAGTCAGACAGACAGAGAGAGACAGAAAGAGACAGACAGACAGACAGAGAGAGTGAGAGAGACAGAGAAAGAGAGACAGACAGAGACAGACAGAGTGAGAGAGACAGAGAAAGAGAGACAGACAGAGACAGAGAGAGTGAGAGAGAAAGAGAGAGACAGACATAGAGAGTGAGAGACAGAGAGAGACAGAGAAAGAGACAGAGAGAGAGAGTGAGAGAGAGACAGAGACAGAAAGAGGCACAGAGAGAGACAGAGTGTGAGACAGAGAGAGAGAGAGACAGAGAGAGTGAGAGAGACAGAGTGAAAGAGAGAGTGAGACAGAGAGATAGAGACAGAAAGAGAGGCAGAGAGAGACAGACAGACAGACAGGGAGTGAGAGAGACACACAGAGAAAGAGACAGATAGACAGACAGAGACAGAGTGAGAGAGAGAGAGAGAGACAGAAAGAGACAGACAGACAGAGAGAGTGAGAGAGAGGGGGCGGAGAGACAGAGAGACAGAGAGACAGACAGAGAGAGACAGAGACAGGGAGTGAGTGAGACATGGAGAGAAAGAGACAGATAGACAGACAGAGACAGAGAGAGTCAGACAGACAGAGAGAGACAGAAAGAGACAGACAGACAGACAGAGAGAGTGAGAGAGACAGAGAAAGAGAGACAGACAGAGACAGACAGAGTGAGAGAGACAGAGAAAGAGAGACAGACAGAGACAGAGAGAGTGAGAGAGAAAGAGAGAGACAGACATAGAGAGTGAGAGACAGAGAGAGACAGAGAAAGAGACAGAGAGAGAGAGTGAGAGAGAGACAGAGACAGAAAGAGGCACAGAGAGAGACAGAGTGTGAGACAGAGAGAGAGAGAGACAGAGAGAGTGAGAGAGACAGAGTGAAAGAGAGAGTGAGACAGAGAGATAGAGACAGAAAGAGAGGCAGAGAGAGACAGACAGACAGACAGGGAGTGAGAGAGACACACAGAGAAAGAGACAGATAGACAGACAGAGACAGAGTGAGAGAGAGAGAGAGAGACAGAAAGAGACAGACAGACAGAGAGAGTGAGAGAGAGGGGGCGGAGAGACAGAGAGACAGAGAGACAGACAGAGAGAGACAGAGACAGGGAGTGAGTGAGACATGGAGAGAAAGAGACAGATAGACAGACAGAGACAGAGAGAGTCAGACAGACAGAGAGAGACAGAAAGAGACAGACAGACAGACAGAGAGAGTGAGAGAGACAGAGAAAGAGAGACAGACAGAGACAGACAGAGTGAGAGAGACAGAGAAAGAGAGACAGACAGAGACAGAGAGAGTGAGAGAGAAAGAGAGAGACAGACATAGAGAGTGAGAGACAGAGAGAGACAGAGAAAGAGACAGAGAGAGAGAGTGAGAGAGAGACAGAGACAGAAAGAGGCACAGAGAGAGACAGAGTGTGAGACAGAGAGAGAGAGAGACAGAGAGAGTGAGAGAGACAGAGTGAAAGAGAGAGTGAGACAGAGAGATAGAGACAGAAAGAGAGGCAGAGAGAGACAGACAGACAGACAGGGAGTGAGAGAGACACACAGAGAAAGAGACAGATAGACAGACAGAGACAGAGTGAGAGAGAGAGAGAGAGACAGAAAGAGACAGACAGACAGAGAGAGTGAGAGAGAGGGGGCGGAGAGACAGAGAGACAGAGAGACAGACAGAGAGAGACAGAGAGAGGAAAATGGAAGAAGGAGGAAAGGAACACTGAAGAAAAAAAGGAAAAAAGGAAAACTGAAAGAAGAGAGGGAGGGATGAGGGAAGAGGGAAGAGAGGAAAGAAGGGAGGAATAAAAAAGAAAGTGGGAAGGAAGGGGAAAGAAAAGGAGGAGGAAAAAGGAAGGAGGAAGGGAATGCTGAAGAAAAAAAGGGAAACTGAAAGAAGGGAAAGGGAGAGAGGAGGAAAAAGGGAAGAAAGGGAAAGAAGGAGGAATAAAAAAATAAAAAGGGAAGGAAGGGGAAAGAAAAGAAGGCGGAAAAATGAAGGAGGAGGAAGGGAATACAGAAGAAAACAAGAAAAAAGGGAAATTGAGAGAAGGGAAAATGAGAGGGAGGAAGAGAGGGAAGTAAGAATAAGAAAGAAGAAAAAGGGAAGGAAGGGGGAAAAAGAAAGGGGAAAAAAACCCGGAGGACTTGTGGGGGGGGGGGGGGGAGAGAAAGTAAAAAATAGCAAAATTTGATTTTTGATCCCCTCTTTACACATCTCAATGCTGCCCTCTTGAGCAAACTCAGAGGAACTGCAGCTCTTCAGTTTTTCCTTAAATCCTCCCCTTCTCACCCCTGGGGGGGTGTCTTTTAAACGGGGGGGGGGGGGTGACATTTAATAGAGTGTCAGGAAAGGAAATTTGACCCCAACTCCCCCCTTTTCTCTCTCTCTCTCTCTCTCTCTCTCTCTCTTTCTCTTTCTCTCTCTCTCTCTCTCCGCCCTTCCTCCCCTACTTCCAGGTGTAAATATTGCGACCGCTCGTTCAGCATCTCCTCCAACCTCCAGCGCCACGTCCGGAATATCCACAACAAGGAGAAACCCTTCAAATGCCACCTCTGCAACCGATGCTTCGGCCAGCAAACCAACCTGGACCGGCACTTGAAAAAACACGAGCACGAAAACGTTCCGGGTAAGCCCAGGTCTCTCCTCTCCCCTGCGGCCATCGTGCCTCCGAATGCCCAAGTCCATCTTCGGTTGTTAACCTCCTCCTCCTCCTCCTCTTTCCCCTTCTCCTCCATGTCTTCCTCCTCTTCTTCCCCCTCCTTCCCTCCTCCTCCTCCCTTCTCCTCCTCCTTCCCCTTTTCCTCCATCTCTTCCTCCTCTTCTTCCTCTTCCTCCCTTCTCCTCCTCCTTCCCCTTTTCCTCCATCTCTTCCTCCTCTTTCACTTCCTCCTCCTCCTTCACTGGTTCCTCCTCTTCTTCCTCCTCCTCCCTTCTCCTCCTCCTTCCCCTTTTCTTCCATCTCTTCCTCCTCTTTCACTTCCTCCTCCTCCTCCTCCACTTCTTCATGCTCCACCTCCTCTTCTTCTCCCCATTCTCATCTTCCTTCCTCCTCCTCCTCCTTCCACCTCCTCTCCTCCTCCTTCCTCCTCCTTTCTCTTCTTCCTCCTCCTGCTTCTCCTCCTCTTCTTCCTCCTCCTTCTCCCCATTCTCGTTCTCTTCTTCCTCCTCCTTTTATTCTACTTCTTCTTCCTCCCCCTCCTCCGTCCCTCCTCCCCCTCCCTTCTTCTTCCTCTCCTTCTTTTTCTCCTTCTCTTTCTCCTCCTCCTTTTCCTCTTCTTCCTCCTCTTTCCCTCCTCTCTTCCTCTTCCTTTTCTTCTCCTTCTTTCTCCTTCTCCTGCTTCTTCTCTTCTTCCTCCTCCTTCCCTCCTCCTCCTCCCTTCTTCTCCTCCTTCCCCTTTTCCTCCATCTCTTCCTCCTCTTTCACTACCTCCTCCTCCTCCACTTCTTCATCCTCCACCTCCTCCTCTTCTTCTCCCCATTCTCATCTTCCTTCCTCCTCCTCCTTCCACCTCCTCTCCTCCTCCTTCCTCCTCTTTTCTCTTCTTCCTCCTCCTGCTTCTCCTCCTCTTCTTCCTCCTCCTTCTCCACATTCTCGTTCTCTTCTTCCTCCTAATTTTATTCTACTTCTTCTTCCTCCCCCTCCTCCATCCCTCCTTCCCCTCCTCCGTCCCTCCTCCTTCTCCCTTCTTCTTCCTCTTCCTCTCCTTCTTTTTCTCCTTCTCTTTCTCCTCCTCCTTCTTTTCCTCTTCCTCCTCCTTCCTCCTCTTCTTCCTCCTCTTTCCCTCCTCTCTTCCTCTTTCTTTTCTTCTTCTTCTTCCTCCCCGTCCTCCCTTCTTCTTCCTCTTCCTCTCCTTTTTCTTCTTCTCTTTCTCCTCTTCCTTCTTTTCCTCTTCCTCCTCCTTCCTCCTCTTCTTCCTCCTCTTTCCCTCCTCTCTTCCTCTTTCTTTTCTTCTTCTTCTTCCTCCCCCTCCTCCCTTCTTCTTCCTCTTCCTCTCCTTCTTTTTCTCCTTCTCTTTCTCCTTCTTCCTCCTCCTCCTTCCCATTCTCCTCCTTCTCTTCCTCCTCCTCCTTCTTTTCCTCTTCTTCCTCCTCCTTCTATTCTTCTTCTTCTTCCTCCTGCTTCTGCTCCTCCTCCTCTTCCTCCCTCTCCTCTTCCAGTAAGCCAGCATGCCGGAGTCATTACAAACCACTTGGGAAACAACGCATCTTCACCCGCCTCCGAATCGGAACACCAAGCACTTTTAGACGAGAAAGAAGACGCCTATTTCTCTGAAATCAGAAACTTTATTGCCAATAGCGAGATGAACCAGTCGACGGCTTTAGCGGAAAAAAGGTAGGCAACATCACCAAGAAAGCTGCGGCTCCTCTCATTAACCTCGGTGGACAATGGGGCTCCTCCCAAAGTTTTCACCCAATTCTGTGTGGTTTTTTTTCAACGAATGTCGTAAAACGGGGCAAAACCCACTTAACAACATTCTCACTCACCAACATAAATTTTGGGCCCAGTTGTGGTCGTAGGTCGAGGACACCCCGTCCAGTTCTCTCTGCCTCTGACCTTTCTGATTCTCTCCCGAAGAGAAAGTTTAAGCTCTCTACAAGAATCCGGCCAACTAACAGTCAAGGGAAATGAGCGGGAGATAAGAAAGGCATTCGAGATTGGCTGGACTTAGATCTCTTGCAGGCGCGAAGGGACTCGTTACTTATGATGCATTTGACTCCTCCTTCCCTTGGGCTCAGCCTGGTCATCTCCTACGTGGCCTTTGTAACCTTTGTGCTCTCCCTCAACCAGGCCCGAAATCCAGAACGCTGATGGCGCCACCCACGGTCTTCCGAACGACAAAGTAGAAGATGTCGATGAGGAAGAAGATGAACTGGAAGAGGAGGACGACGACAGCCTGACGGGGAAGTCTCAAGACGAGACCGTGTCACCCACCGCCGAGCCACAAGGAGGGTATGAGGATGAGGAGGAAGAGGAGGCCGCGTCCCTCACCATGAGCTTTAACCATGCCCAGAGGTGGGTTTCCACTCTCTTGGCGGGAGGGAGGGGACCTTTGCTTTTCTCTTCTCATTCCACGCCCCATGAATGAGTGACTTAGGACCGGCTAGAATGTCCAACTCCAGAAATTCACGCGGAAAAGGCTCGCCAAGTTGTTTTGGCTACCGGTCAACTCCAAAATGTTCCCATGGTCCTCAGATCTCTCGGAACATGGCGGTTTGAGCAAGCGATAACACCCGATCAGGGGGAGAATTTCCTTGACATGGAGAATCGCTCAAAGTCGCCACCCCTCTCGGTGTACAATTCAGACTCACACCGCTATGCCCAATGTCCATGTTCAGCGATCTTGTACTACTATGGCCGTGTCTGTCTACCCGTCATCCGTCCACTTGCCAGCCTGTCTGTCTGTCTGTGTCTCTTGCCCTCCCTTGTCTTGCATGCAGCTCTAACGGAGCTCCCCTCCCTTTCCTGGCATCTGCTCAACCCCCTCTCCGAGTGTGTTTGCAGCCGGATGGAACTAACAGGTCGCCCCTGCTTTCCCTCCCCTCCCCTCCCCTCCCTGGTGCTTGGTACAGGTGTACTGAGGAGAACGAAGTCGGCTTGTTAGATTTGGAACAGATGTCGGAATTTGGGAAGAGGCTGGACTTCCGCCAGGCCTCCGAGGAAGCTTTTGACGTTAAAGCTGTCTATAATTCCACCTTAGATTCGGAGGCACTAAAACAAACTCTGTTCAGGCAGGCCAAAAACCAGGTAGGTTCGATCCTGAGCTTCGCAGCGAGGCTCGCCAAATTTTCCCGCGGACCCCAAAGCGTTGAGATCCTCGAGACCCTCCCCCCTCATCCTTGCCAGCAATTCCAATTTCTATCCAGGTTAAGGAGGGGCTGTAATTCCCCACCCCATTCCATCCCTGTGGCGGTCTTGAGATTGAATAACCTGAGCAAAGCACACATCCTCTTCCAACTTTCCCGTGGCTCGAATCCGTCTGACGGTTTCTCAGAGGCGTCCCTTTGCCCGCTTTAAAGTTGGCTCGAGAATTCCTTTCGAATTTCTCTCGAGGGTCTTTTTCGAGGAGACTCGACTGGTACGGGGTGCTCTTGCATCCCTCCGAAAACTCCTTGTTGGATCCCCGCTCCCGCCCAGTCCGTAGAAGAGTCAAGATGTCCTCCCTTCGCTGGCATCCCCAGGAAGCCACTTCCGAGTCAATAGAAATAGCCTTTGCCCAGCGATGACAACTTCACAGAACAAAAGTCTCCTGTTGGGGTGGGGTGCATGAGGAGACCCCACCCTCACCCCATTTCTATCTCGTTTTCTGTCTAGAAAGCCGGCTCCTTTTTTTGTTCCCATGCATGTCTCTTGTCTTTCTCATGACTTAAAACTAATTTGCTAAAGGTTTACTAACAATTCCGTGTCCTGCTTATTTGTGCCTCGTTTTGTCATCTCCGGCTCGCGGTTGAGAAGAGGATTTTGGGGATTTCACTCCGATATTTTATTTTCTATTGAGGACATAAATCCGCAAAGAGAGACCCCCCGTGGCCTTCGTTCTAAATGTTGTCTCGTATGTCTCAGGATTTTGGCGGGGTGGGGGGTGGGCGGAGGTTGTCGTTTGGGAAAGCGGCATCTTTCACTTCTCCGGCGAAGAAATCTCCCCATCGGTTCTTTTCCTACTCTAGAATCGATTGATTTATTTTGGGAGTTTCTGGGTGCCGATGGGGCCTTCATCTTTCCGTAGATAATCCAATCGAATTAAAATTAAATTAAAACGCAATACTGTCCCTTTCCAGTAAAACGAAACAAAGGAAACCCATCCGCTCTGTTCCAGTTTTGGAGCAACCAGTTCCCAATCTTTGCGGGCAGAGAGAAATTTGCATGCCAGATTCCTTAGGGGTCACCATCTGTTTTAACTAGGGCAGGAAGGGCCCCCCAACATGAAGATGTACAAATTTAACCACGTTTCTCCAACTTCAAGAAGAGTTGAAGCGTGTTGGGCACTCTGCAGTGCCCACAGTTCCCTGTCTTTGGGTGATGGGAGCTGAAACCCCCCCCCCTTCCCCAACAGCCGGAAGCCCCCCCCACCCCGGTCTATCTCCAGACCCTCCCAGATTTTGGAAATCCCGGTCGCGGATTCTGACATCGGATTCTCTCCTGTTCGCCGCCTCTTTCACGTGCTGTTTTCTTCTGTGCTTCATAGGCTTACGCAATGATGTTGACTCTTACCAAGAACACTCCCTTCCATCCTTCCTCCCAGAACCCCCTGGATGCCTGGTTGAACATGGCTGGAGCCACTTCTGAGCCAGGAACCTTCAACGCAATCAGCCACCTCTGAGACCCTCAAGGAGGTGGCCCCGCCAGGATCCCAGCGCGGGAGGCCGAGGTGCCCGCCCGTTGGCCTTCTCAGCTCTCCCGGCGAGTGGAAGATTGGCAGAAGGACCCCCTGGGCCAGGAGAAACCCACCATGGACATCTCCCTTTCCCATCGGTCAAGCCCGCCCACCTCTCCGTCATGTCGCACCAGGCGGGAGAACGTCGGCTTCCGGTGAGGGACACGCCAGGTGGAGGACCCACCATACCCCATCCTGACCCCTCTCCATGTTATAGACCATGTTGCTGAGCCATCAAAGATGCACTTGTCCCAAGAACCCAACCCTTCTCCCCGTGAAACCCCCAGGCCCACCTGTCCAGGACTGTGACAAGATGGTGACTTTCTACCCAAGACATTCTCGAGATAAGGACCATGTTGACTCTCTCTGTTGTTCTCCTCGCCTGAGGTCCACGTGCATCCGTCGTACCCCACTTTTCCTCCAGGGATTTCCTGCAAATTCCACATTTCCTGTATCTGATGGACAACAGCCCAGTCTTTTCTCGCAGCCCATCAATTTTCTACCTAGGCTTGGTGAAGCAGACTCTTCTCACTGCTTCCTGTACCTGGTGTCTTCTGAATCGAGAGACCCGGGACAATGGGCTGGGTAGAACGCTTATTTTTTTAGGGTGTTTCGACTACCTAAATTAATCCTCTCCCATCGATCTCAAATAAAAGCGAAGTCAACGCTCGGCTTGGCCGGTGAGAGAACCATGAGTTTCACTGTGCCGAACTTTACCTTGGAATTTTTCAAATTTCCAACCCCCCTATCCCCGCAAAATAAGATTTATTTTTCCTCCTGGCACTTTGGAATTTCCTCCAGAGATGTTCTGGATCAGGTAGTGGTAGTGGTTATTCGAAATTTTTGTTCCCTGTCTGGTCATTTTCCCTCCCTTAAAAGAGGATTAAAAACCTTGAGCATTTCAGCCAGATAATCAGCAAACGTTCTGCGAAAATTCTTCTTCTTCTTTGGGCAAAAAAAAAAATAAGACCGACCAAATTGTCTTGCATCCCACAAAATAGAACCTAGTAGTAGAGAAACACAAGCGAATCATATTTTCTAGCTTTCATGTGTATAAACAGTGGTTCGTTAGAACTGTGTACATTCTATTTTTATTTTATTTTTTAAAAAAATTTCTTTCCTAAACCACCATCATGTCAGCTTCCATCCGATCTTCTCTCTTCCATCCCAGTCAGGAAGGTGCAAATAAATTCCAAATTTCGCTCGGGTCAATTCACGGAGCCTAACGTCGCCTTTGGGAATGTGGTTTTTCCGAGCTCCGAGAGCAGCTCCCAACGAAAAGAGCAAGCATCCACGTTGTTTCTTCTATTTAAAAGGCAGCGTTTCCTCTTAGACTTCAGATGTTGAGGAAAGATGTCAGCAAAGGATTGCAACAGAGGGAGCATTTTCATTGTACATTTTTGCCCGGGGTTTGGGGTTTTTTCTTTTTTCTTCCTTTTTTTCTTTTTCCTTTGGGCTTCCAGATTTGCAGATCTCCAAATCCGAATCTCTCCTCCCAACCTCGCCCATGTTTTCAAAAGCGATTCTAGACCAAGATCGGTGAAACCAAATTCGAATCCAATGCATATCCAGCCTCGGTTTTTAGCTGGGCCCCAAATAATCAACCGGCAAATGGAAGCGATTAAACGAGTGACTTTGAACCAGTTCTGTTGAGCCCACCCTCACCCCCACCTCCGGGAAAAAAAATTATAAATAAATGTCTGTGACTTCCGACCCCCTGAATTCAACTAGTCGTTTCATTGGTTGTTAGCGTTGGCAAAGAAAAGAAAATAAACATGCCATTTTAATTGTTGTGTCGTCATCTATATCAACAGTCCTCGCTCAATGGCCCATTCACTTAGCGACTCGTAGAGTCCCTTCAGTTCCGAAAGCTACATGACCCAGTTCTGGGGTATCAACAGCTACACACACACACACACACACACACCACTGCTGTTCTGACCCAGTTCACCAAATATGACAAACCCTCTGTACTTAATTAATTCCTTTATTAGGAGCGCCAGCAAAATGCTTCTCTCTCCCCGCGGGCTAACAGGACCATCCGTCCGGGAGATGAATAGTTGCCTGCGACATCTATTCACCTCTGCCCCCTGCCTTTGATCCCCAGAGCTAGGGTGGGGCTTCGCTAGCAGCTGTGGCTCTTCCGTCCCGAGGACCGGCCCATAGATTTCCACTGCTCTCCTCTCCTCTGCCTTCTGCACATCCGTGCATCAGGCACTGGACCCGGCTGTTCCTCCTCTTCCTCATCAGCCACCTCCAGACCTGGGGGCTGTTGACTCTCCCTCTAAGGACTGACGGCCGGCCCAGGCTCCATATCTTTGTCTCACTCTCTCTTTCGCTCTGTCTCTCTCACTCTCTCTGTCTCTCTGTCTCACTCTCTGTCTCTCTCTCTCTCTGCCTCTTTCTGTCTCTGTCTGTCTCTCACTCTCTCTCTCTGTCTCTCTCTGTCTCTTTCTCTCTCTGTCTCTGTCTCTCTCTCTCTCTCTCTCTCCTGTGCTCTCCAAACTCACTTCTGTTTCTGATTTTATTTCATTATTTCTTTTCAAGATGTCCTTCCTTCTAAGTTGTTCAAAGGGAGTTTGAAACCCCCTCCCCCTGATTCGTGGAGAAGCGGCAGTAACCAGGGATGAGATGGGGGTCACCAAAGCATGGTTTAAAAGTGACTACATTTTAAGGCAGGAACCTAACGGGATGAGGATGGAGCCGGGTCAAACATGAATAAACTTGGTTTGTGCAAGTTTGGATAAACTTAGTTTGTGCAGGTTTGCATAAACTTGGTTTGTGCAAGTTTGGATAAGCTTGGTTTGTGCAAATTTGGATAAACTTGGATTATCCAACTTTGGATAAGCTTGGTTTGTGCAAGTTTGGATAAACTTGGTTTATCCAAGTTGGGATAAACTTGGTTTGTGCAAGTTTGGATAAACTTGGTTTATCCAAGTTGGGATAAACTTGTGTTATCCAAGTCTAAAGACCCGGGTCAAACTTGGATAAACTTGGTTGACCTTGACTTGGCCTGGGTTTGGCCTTCCCCCATAATTCTAAGCCATCTTTGGGCTTAGCACATGTGAACCCAACCACTTCTGATTGCCTCACACTCTTTGGCCTCCAAAATATTCAAGATGGCCGCTGTCATCGAAGCACCGCCCACAAAGGGGTGGGGCCTCTCCATGCCCAAGCCATCTTGCCTGTTTTTAACTTTCTGCAACTAGGGTTTGCTCAACAAACCTTAATCACAACACCCTAGCCACCATAATAGAAACCCCTTTCTCCATCAGACCAAGGTTTAGCCTAAACGACAAATCCTAGTTTCCGCCCCGCCCATAAGATACTGAACTGAAAAACGTGGTGTAGACTTTTTTAGCCGGTTCCCTCATACAAAACCGTGAGTGTGTTTCTTTGTGTTATCACTTCGGTTGCCTGTGGGTCGTTTTTTGTCAACAACAGCAAAAACAAAACGTGTCTCACACCGAGCCTGGTTCTCCGGAGTGTTGTCTGCACAACAAACCCAGTTTATTCCAGGTTAAGAAACTTGGTTTCCCCCCCCCCCTGTTCCCCCCAAATGGAGCTTGAGAACTTTGGCTCCACTGAATTGTCTTTGGGGAAAAAAAGAACACTAGAATTTTTGGGGTTGAAAAGAAATGATGAAACTGAGAAACACTCTGGAATCAAAATTTGCGGGTTTCCACATCCCGAGGCAGAAAATTGTGGCATTTGATGACAACAACAACAACAACAACAACAACAACAATAATAATAATAATGGAACAGCTTATATCCTCCGACGTTACCTTAACGGTTCCTAGGTCCTTGTTTAGGACTCGAGCTGTTGAGCTACCAACCAGCCCCAAAGGCTGTGAATCTCACCAAAGATTAACCACATTATTATTATTATTATTATTATTATTATTATTATTATTATTATTATTATTATTATTCCTAGGTCCTTGTTTAGGACTCGAGCTGTTGAGCTACCAACCAGCCCCAAAGGCTGTGAATCTCACCAAAGATTAACCACATTATTATTATTATTATTATTATTATTATTATTATTATTATTATTATTATTATTCCTAGGTCCTTGTTTAGGACTCGAGCTGTTGAGCTACCAACCAGCCCCAAAGGCTGTGAATCTCACCAAAGATTAACCACATTATTATTATTATTATTATTATTATTATTATTATTATTATTATTATTATTATTATTATTATTATTATTCCTAGGTCCTTGTTTAGGACTCGAGCTGTTGAGCTACCAACCAGCCCCAAAGGCTGTGAATCTCACCAAAGATTAACATAATAATAATAATAATAATAATAATAATAATAATAATAATAATGGAACAGCTTATATCCTCCGAGGTTACCTTAACAGTTCCTAGGTCCTTGTTTAGGACTCGAGCTGTTGAGCTACCAACCAGCCCCAAAGGCTGTGAATCTCACCAAAGATTAACCACGCAATAATAATAATAATAATAATAATAATAATAATAATAATAATAATAATAATAATAATAATAATAATAATAATAATGCATTCTAATCACTAATAGTTAAGTAACTGCAGTTATATATAACAGTCGTTCTGTACAACTGTAGTTATATTCCAGTAGTGAATTCACCTGGTTTAATCAGTGAATTCGCTACTGTAATATTAAACAAGATATTATTGTAAGGGATCACTCTGCCTCCTTTGATTGAAAGAAAATATTGCCTTTCCAACATTCCCAACAACAATTCCTTAATATCTTGAATGAAAGCACTTTCCCCATTTCTTAATACAATTTTTTAATCTACTCCCCCCTGTTCAAATTCAGATTCTTGGAGAAAATCGACCTCCAAAACCTTGGTGTATAATTCAAGCTTACATTAACCTCCTTTAAAGAATAAATCTTACAGATATTAATACATTATCCTGCCCTCCCCCCCCCCAAATAATGTATTAATATTTTAAACCATGAGCAAATCTTTTACTAGTATATCAAATGTAAAATCCTTGACTATTTTTGCAACCGCAGTTGGTAGCTTCCTCCAGCAGAGGGCGCCCCAGTCTTAAAAGTTGGAAGTGCCAGGAAGTTGGTTTGTGTTTTTTTTCCCCCTAAATTGCAAAATATTTGATTTTTGACCTAGAAGAAGATAGTTTTTACCGCACCCGCTGTAGGGAAAGCCTGTTCTGAGGATAACCACGGCTTTTCTGGATGTCTTAGTGTACGCCGCCCCGAGTCCTGCCCGGAAAGGGAGCGGCTAATAAATCCAAATTTATTATTATTATTATTATTATTGCGAAGGGGGTTGGACTAGAAGATCTCTCAGGTCTCTTCCAGCCCTTATTGATTCTAATAGAAGCAGGAAGCCCTGTTCACACGGCTAACCACGATTGAAAGCTAGCCTCGCCCAAGTGGGATTTCTTCAGCTCCTCTGGCCAAGCAGCTTCCACGGACAGTTCCTGGTGGACTAAAGTGGGAATTTGGGTGAGTCTGACGGTTCCGTTTTGGATACATTGCTCTCAAAGGAGCGGTTCATCGAAATCTGTTAAGTTTCTAGTCCTCTGTGAATTTACCTGGAATGAAAGAGAGGCTCACTCCCCTGCACCCAGGACCGTGCAGCAGGTAGGTCCAGATTGCTTAAGCCGTTTAACGTTGAGCGTTAGTCCTCAACTTACGACCCACAATAGAGCCCAACATTTTCCATGGCTAAAGCGAGACAGTTGTTAAGTGGAGTTTTTGCCTCGTTTTACGACCTTCCTGGCCACCCTTCTTAAGCGAATCACTGCAGCTGTTAAATTAGTCACACGGTCATTAAGCGAATCCAGCTCCCCTCCCCTCGATTTTGCTTGTCGCAAAAGGGGATCATGGGACACCACACACACACCCAGGACACTGCGACCGTCATAAATATGAGTCAGTTGACAAGTGCCTGGATGTTGACCAGGTGACCATGGGGATGGTGAAAGGGTCATTAAGTGTGAAAAGCGTCACTTTTTTTCCAGTGGCGTTGTAACTCTGAACAGTCACTAAGTGAACCGTTGTAAGTCGAGGACTAGCTGAACAGGGAAAAACAAGCTGCAAAATCCATTTCCACAAGGCAAGACCCCGAAAACACTTGGTCTGCAAGCCCCCCTCCCCCCCAAAAGTAGGATTTATGGAGCACCAATGAAGCCATTTCTCCCCCCTCCCCCCTTGCAAGATTTGGTACCCAAGGCAGCTCTTCCCCCCCCCTCCCCCCCTTGCTTCCCCGCTCCTGCCCTTCCTAAACCTTGGATCTCCACTTGGGCAGATCCATTCTGCACCTGGGGAGATCCAATCTCCACCTGCAGATATCCAATCTCCACCTGGGGAGATCCATTCTGCACCTGCGGATATCCGTTCTCCACCAGGACAGACCCATTCTCCACCTGGGGAAATCCATTCTCCACCAGGGGAGACCCATTCTCCACCTGCAGAGATCCATTCTGCACCTGGGGAGACCCAATCTCCACCTGGGGAAATCCATTCTCCACTAGGGGAGACCCATTCTCCACCTGCAGAGATCCATTCTGCACCTGGGGAGACCCAATCTCCACCTGGGGAGATCCAATCTCCACCTGCAGAGATCTATTCTGCACCTGGGGAAACCCATTCTCCATCTGGGCAGAGAGATCCATTCTCCACCCGGGCAGATCCATTCTCTACCTGGGGAAATCCATTCTGCCCCTGGGGAGATCCATTCAACTACCGGTGGGGGAGGGGGAAAGAGGGAGGATCTACCCGGATCTCCGTCTCTCCAGCGGCTCCTGGGCGCCCCGCCCAGCCGGAAAAGACACCTGGCCGGGAGCAGCAGAGACAGGGGCGCTCCGGAGCCGCCTCCCCCCGGGCGGGGCGCTGCGCGCAAACCTGCCCTGGGCTCGCCCTGCGCGCTTCCGTGGCTTGTGCGCTCGCTCCCCACCCGGGGCCAAAGGAGAGGCAGGTGAGCAGCCGGGCGCGTTTGGAGAGGGGCGCGCGGTTGGGGAGGCGCGGTGGAGGACATGGGGAGGGGGTCTCCAGGTGTTGATTTGGGGGGAGGAGGGGGTCTCCTTCCTCTGCCCCTCCCCTCTCTCTTGCAGGAGGTGCCCAAGCGGGGGTTTAGGATGGCGGGGGAGAGAAACGGTTGCGCCTGGGGCGCGCGCAAGTTTTTGGAGACCTCCGGTTACTTGGAGAGGGGTCGCAGCCATTTGCCTGAAATGGGATAGGTTCTCCTGCTTGAGCAGGGGGCTGGACTAGATGACCTTCAAGGTCTCTTCCAACCCTATTCTGATTGATGATTGATTGATTGATTGATCGATCGTGGTATATACTCCAAGACGGGAGGTTTTCAAGAAGAGATTGGACAACCCGTTTGTCCGAAACAGTCTAGAGAGGATTTCCTGCTTGAGCAGGGGGTTGGACTAAACGACCTCCAAGGTCCCTTCCGACTGTTGTTCTGTGTATTCTCCAAGGTAGAAAAACAGAAACCGTTCCCACGGGGGAAGAAGGAAGCCTTTTGAGAAAATGGGAAGCAGGGTTTGCATGCTCAAGGCAGCCCTCTTCAGGCTGTGTGTGTGTGTGTGTGTGTGTGTGTTAACCCAGGTTAGCCTCTGCTATGTCCCAACCTGTCACATTGTCCCCCTCGAAAACGTCGGAAGGAATGCGGGTGGAGTCCACACAACGCAGGCCTCCCATTGCAGCGGTTGGGTTGCGTGTCCCTACGACACCTTTGGCCCAACCTTGTTCAAGGGAAAAGCTATCGCTTTTGCACAACTACTTCCTCTGCAAGATTTGCCCCTGGGTGTGAACGCTCATACCTTTCGGTTTGGGCAAGGCAGAGCTGTCCCTTTGCCCACTGCTCGGTCAGCGACCCTGCCCTCCGATTAAAAGCAGGGATGGGAATAAAATGGGTGGAAATCGTGGGACGGGAACGCTAAACGAACAGTGTCAGCTGCATACAAAGAAAAACCATACAACCATGTTTTATAGGTGGCATTTTCCAACAGGAAGACTGGCAAAGGCGTTTTAAGGACATCTCTGCTAAGTCTTGGAAATGTAACCGGACATTGGGTTCCTACTATCACATGCGGTGGCCGTGCCCAAGGGGGGGGAAAAGATTGGACAAAAATGCAATTCTGATTGGAAAAAAGTAAAGCAACACATCAGATCTAAAGCCAGAAATATTTTTGTTGGGTATCTTACCAGAAAAGTAGAATAAAAAGAAGACATATTTAAGTTTCCAGCCAGCTAGAATTGTGTTTGCACAGCCATGGAAAATGAAGAGATCCCTACAGATGAAAATGTTATTAAAATATAAATATATTAGAATGTGCAGAAATGGATAGACTGACATTCAAAATTAAGGAGACGGGAGGAACCGAACACTTTTTAAACATGGATTTCTTTTATCAGCTGGCAGAAACAAGTTAGAAACTTAAGAGCATAAGAAAATGATTAACGACATTGAAGGTTTACTAAAATGGATAAGCGAATGATATGTGATGATTATTAGCATTATGAATATTATTGTTACTATTTTTCAAAAACAATTACTCAGTTTAAACACAGTTTATATAGACATTTAATTTTTAATAATATTTTTTTTAAAAAAAACAGGGATGGGAGACCACCAGGAGATAAATTTGACCCGGAAGTTGAAAATTATCCTAGAAAAACAGGATATCAAACTACGGTTATATTGCTAGCAAGAAAGCTAGCTGGATCTGCAGTTGGCAATAATCTTGATCTCTTCCTTTCCGGTTAGCGGTGGCTCAGTGGCTAAGACACTGAGCTTGTCGATCAGAAGGTCGGCCGTTCGCCAGTTCGAATCCCTAGCTCCGCGTAACGGAGCGAGCTCCCGTGACTTGTCCCAGCTTCTGCCAATCTAGCAGTTCAAAGACGTAAAAAATGCAAGTAGGAAAATAGGAACCACCTTTGGTGGGAAGGGAACAGCGTTCCGCGCGGCTTCGGGTGTTGAGTCCTGCCGGCCACATGACCCCGGAGACGTCTTCGGACAGCGCTGGCTCTTGGGCTTTGAAACAGAGATGAGCAGCGCCCCCTAGTCAGGAACGACTAGCACATATGCGCGAGGGGAAGCTTTACCTTACTGGCCATACTTACAGATAACTCGCCGTTTCTCAAACTTTGGGCTCACAAAGACGGATGGACATCAACTCCCAGAATTCACCACTGGAAGCTTTCAAGGATGGACCGAACAGCCATCTGTCAGAAATGGATCTCCTGCTTAAGCAGCGGGTTGGGCTAGATGACCTTCGAGGTCCCTTCCAACTCGGTTATTCTATTATTCTAATTCCGACTGGCTGCGGGAGGGGTGAGGATTCTGGGAGTCGTAAGTCCACCCACCTTCAAGTGCCCAAGTTGGAGAAAGTTTGTAACAGCTGTAGTAGTAGTAGTAGCGGTAGATGTAGTCATCCAACTTTTTAACAGCTGGATTACTACATCGGTGCAAATGTGTGCTTTCTCCCGCTTCCAATCTCGCCGGGTTTTGAAAAGGAGAAGTTGAGGGAGTGTATGCCTGGGGTGTGTATGTACTGCAGAATCACAATTGCACAACTGTGGTGCGGCAAGGCTCTCTCGTCCCTAAATTGGCTTTGCGGAGGAGAGCAACGCCGCCTTACGAGAGCTGCTGCTGCAGCTGGGCCTCGCCCCTCAAGCCAGCCCAACGGTTTCCAAAAAAAGGCTTGGCCGATCCGTCTCCTGTGAACAATCTTTGGTTGTGTTACACACACAGACGCACCCTGCAAAACTGGATCGTGGTTTGAACTTGGTTTTTGATTCCTCAGGTCCTCTCGTGCGCTGTTTCGGGGGACGGCCCCGATTTTCTCCTGTTTAAATGACTCTTTGATTTGATTTGATTTTGGGGGGTGCCTTGACCATCACCACCACCACCCCCACCAGCTGTGAAATGAATCAGGAGTCGCCTTTCTCCTGCCACTCGGACCCCTGACCAGCCTTCCGGGGATGAAAGCAGTTTGAATGGTAAATATGCATTTTAAAAAAGCAGATTATTTTCCTTTTGCAAACCAGACGAGAAAGCACAAGGAGGGGGGGGGTCTCTGTGTGTGTCTCTCTCTCTGTGTCTTTCTCTCTTTTTCTGTCTCTCTTTCTCTTTCTTTCTATCACTCTCTTTCTCCCTCTCTTTCTCTGTTTCTCTGTTTCTCTGTCTTTCTCTCTTTCTCTTTCTCTATCTTTCTTTCTTTCTCTGTGTGTCTCTCTCTCGTTCTCTTTCTATCTCTCTTTCTCTGTCTTTTTCTGTCTTTCTTTCTCTGTGTGTCTCTCTCTCTTTCTGTCTTTCTCTCTGTGTGTGTCTCTCTTTCTCTTTCTATCTCTCTCTTTCTCCCTCTATTTCTCTGTCTCTCGCTCTCTTTCTCTGTCTCTCTCTTTCTCTCTCTTTCTCTCGTTCTCTTTCTATCTTTCTCTCTGTCTTTCTCTCTCTCTCTTTCTCTGTCTGTGTGTCTCTCTCTCTGTGTCTTTCTCTCTCTTTCTCTGTCTCTCTTTCTCTTTCTATCTCTCTTTCTCCCTCTCTCTCTGTTTCTCTCTCTGTGTGTATGTCTCTCTCTGTCTTTCTCGCTTTCTCTTTCTCTATCTTTCTCTCTTTCTCTGTGTGACTCTCTTTCTTTCTGTCTTTCTGTCTCTTTCTGTCTTTCTGTCTCTCTCTCTCACTTTCTCTCTTTCTTTTTCTGTCTCTCTCTCTCTTTCTATTTGTTTCTTTTTCTCTCCCTGTCTATGCCCCCCCTTCTTTCTCTCTCACACACACAAACACGCACACACAGAGTCTGAAAATCCTTTGCCGTCTTTTTCCAGCCCTAGGGAAAAACCTCCTCCTCCCCCTTATAATCCTCTGCTCTTTTTCTTCCTTTAATCTCTTTTTCCTAGAGACAGGGTTTGGCTGCTTTATTATGCCTTCGGTTTTGGACTCCGTGTTTTGTTTACTCCTTAATAGCTTTAAAGTTGGCTGTTTCACTTATCCGCTTATTAATCATTGTTTTTATTAGCTCCAAAGTTGGTGTGTGACTGTGCATGTATGTATTTATGCATGTATGTGTGTATAGATAGATAGATACACATACATACATATATACATACATACATACACAAACACACAAACACACTCCTTGCCTTACAACCATTCATTTAGTGACTGTTCAATGTTAGAACAATACTGGAAAAAGTGAGTTAGGACCGTTTTTCACATTTCTTCTGCCAAATGAGTTTTTCATATGGGGGGGAGAGGGGAGGGAGGGGGGGGACGGAACGGAAGAGAAATCAGCTTCTTTATCCAAGCTGGCTTTGCTTGCAAGGGACCTTTGGAAAAGCAGCAGGACCGGTCAAACAGGCTCCTGGCTTCGTGTGGGCGTTTGCAAGCGAAAGTACAGCAAAGTCAGCCCTGCCCCTCCCCCCCTGCCCCCTCCCCCCTCTTCCTCCTGTCTCCAAGTCCAGCTTTCAAGATCCGGTCTGGAAATCTTGCCCCAAATTGTCCTTTTGTCCCCGTCCCCCCCGCCATGCCAGTTTCTGAACACTGAACTGCATTCCAATGCCTGGATTTTCTCTGATACCATATAAACCTTTATTTATTTAAATGTATATTTCCATCTATCTATCTATCTATCTATCTATCTATCTATCTATCTATCTATCTATCTATCTATCTATCTATCTATCTATCTATCTATCTATCTATCTAATTGATCTATTATTTATCTGTCTGTCTGTCTATTATCTATCATCCATCTACCCATCATCCATCTATCTATCTATCTATCTATCTATCTATCTATCTATCTATCTATCTATCTATCTATCTAATTGATCTATTATTTATCTGTCTGTCTGTCTATTATCTATCATCCATCTACCCATCATCC
>JAKRSK010005134.1:80000-87358 GCA_029891615.1 Natrix natrix natrix | reverse complement strand
CATTCCAAGTTAACGCACCTACAACATAGCAAACATCGACACGCCATGCCCATCGCACTGCGGCCAGGGATCACCCGACAATCAAAGATATAATTAGGATTTACTACATGAACAAACACAGAATATCATATTTGTGTTTTAACAGCGAACAGAACTTCGCCAGCACTTTCGCAAACAGTGCTCATAGGTCCAAGCATGACTACTAACTATAACCTGTTGTAACCCCAAGTCGTATTGATATTGGCACTCGGTTCTCTGGAGCGTGTTAGAGTAGCCAAGAACAAATACCAATGGAGATTCTAGATAGTTTTCGAGAGCTAAGTAAATCTATATGAAGATCGTAATTATGTGCTTTCGAGAAGTCAGGACCTAACGCATAGATTCTCCCAATACTCATCTCAAAAAAGCACATACCCAATGACCAATCAATGCACGAGGTGGTCTTTCTCTATATACTTACGGCCCATTACAGTTCACAGAACACAAAACCGTAAACACCAATAACCAACAATGCCTTTGAGGTGATAATAGCTAGGCTAACTCGAGAATTCCAACCCTCAATATATATGGAAAGCCCACCATAAGGAATATCAAAGTAGATGAGCGGGCCCAAAGGAAGAAGTAAGGTAGTCCAAGAGTCAATCGGCATCCCAATGGCATGATACGGTGCTGCACAGTCAGAAGATAACCAAAGCTATCACACGAGCCACACCAGCAACATTGATGGTCGATAGCCAGCTGACATAAGCCCGAAAAAGAACTCCCCATACTATCACTCTATCCGAGCCTTCGCTCCACTATAAAACCAATTGACTTATTCTCAAGCAAAACACCACTCTTGACAAGCACTACCCTGTGAGTTAATTGCTTCCTAGTAATTACTATATATGAGAAAAGCAGAGAAAGACCTACGGAACATATACACTCTCGATCTTCTAATCAACCAGCTTCCTCGCACATACGTCCGATTTACTGACACAACATTTCGCGTTCTCTCCGTCTTTTCTCCCGCTTACATAGTCTAAAGCACTTGTCATAGTCGACGCTATGAGTTTGCTAAAGTCAAATCTTCCCGTTCACATTAAAGCGACCTAGAAGTATTGGAAAAACATAACAAGTAAAAGAATCGCTCATGAGGATCGATAGAAAGATAACAATTAACTGCAATGCGACTGCTCTCTCCTACACACACATTGTGCCTTCTAGACTGCACCACTCCAATTCCCCAGGGAAATCCCCCGCCTCTCCCCAGCGCCCTTCCCACACACTAGAGAACATACCATTAACTATAGAGCTCCAAGCCCTTTGTGTAAACTACAACCCTTTGCCCTGCGGAACCAGAGCCAATCGGTCACATCATACCCCAGCGTGACATTCTTGCCGCTCACGCGTCCCCATTCATTTTGGACAATCTGCAGAAAGGCGAATAGGCGCCCGCCGTCCAAAAACCGAGTTAAGGGGGGAGTTTGTCGCCAAGAAAGAAATTTAGCACCCTACTTATGTTATGTCCCTAGTACCCAACTTCCCAATTACCTCTAACATACCAACAAACCGAACCATCCTCAAACAGGGAGGGGGTGGAGTTATTAATGTGTGTGTGCGTTGTATCGTTGTAAAAGTGAACCATACATGCTGTATGACTCTGTCCTAAAAAGTCAATGTGTTATTGCAGGACCGGAATGTTCAAAATCTCACAAGAGACGACTTCCTCATGTCCCGGGATACGTTAGCGAATTCTAAAATGTCACTAGCCGATTCATCTCGTCTGTTAGGGAGGAGCTCCATCTCTCTCACAGAAACATTCCCAGGTCTAAAAACGCATCCATCATATTCTGGTGTCCTCTATCTCGTCCATCGCTCGTTGCTGTGTGCAATTGAAATGTCCAAGAATAGACGTCACTTAATGAAATTTATAGCTGGGGTTCTCCTTGGCACGCGCTTCTCACTTTCTGTTTTTTCACAACCTTCATTCATTCGCCATTGAACAAGTCTTCTCCTTTGTGGTACTTCTCTCTCTTCCGTGTGAGGACCGTCTCGCTTCCCCAAATCTCCAGGCAGTCGTCTACTCCTCTAACGCAGCGAGGGTTTTGACAAATCTTTGTCAAGATTGTCTATTCCAAAATATCATCTTATAAAAAATAAACCCAGAGGGTCTACCTGCTGTCCATTTCTTCGCTGCATTGTTCCGCACCAAAATGTTGCTGTTTCATCCTCTGGATCGAATCATTGTGGGCTTTATGTTCAAATGTGGTGTGGTTTTCCGCTAAACCCAACCGAAAAAAAAAGAAAAAACCACCGCCTCTATAAACTGAATTCTCCGAGGGTGTATGAAAATGTGTGAGTGAATCTGTAATAACTGTAGTATCTTATTCGCGTGTCTACCAACCCCCCACCAACGTTCTTATAACCGCCCCGTTGATTTAAGAAGTCAAAGATTTTGTGCGTCGAAAGAAATAAATGCCACCAGGAGAGATGAGGAATCAAAACCAGACGACAATACCGATTCGTGTGGACTGAGGTCAAAGAACATGTTCTCCAATATCAAATTTGATATCGGTGTGGAGGGGGATAAGCAGTTGGCAGGTAGACGTATTAGAAACGGCTTGGGAGGGAAATTTTCACTACTAAAGTATTTGTGACTGGTTTGGATCGTTAACCATCCCAAGTGCTACTGTGGTCAGGTGGCGAGGCAGTAAGGAGTTCTGGCGTGAGACGAGTGGGTAGGTATTTTGGCAGGAGTAAGTTAGGATATTCAAGTGAGATAGATTGGTTGGACTCTAGTAGGCTAGGGTACAGATGTGAACTGCCGCGCGGACCTTGTTAGTGGTGTCATTATTAGTCCCAGTTATCTGGCGGCTCTCCATCACCTGGGTGCGACAAGCGACAAAGCAGGCCAAGAACGGTTATCTGGGTTAGTCCTCTAGGCGCGGTCAACAAACCAATAAAAACAGTTTCTTATTTAATCATCCTTCTGTGACCACGACACCACAAGTGGATGAAACGCTAAAGCGGAGAGTTAACTGACCAAAGAGAATCAATTGATCCCGAGTTGCCATCTGCGGGAGGTCTATCTTTCGTCTGACGTAGTATAGAGGCCAATTAGAACCCAACATAATTAACCCCTGGACAATAATAATTGAATAATGACAAACTATTGCACAGACCTAATATGCTCATCTACTCGGGGATAAGTTTGAGTGAGGGATTGCGCTCAAAAAATCTGGAACTAAAAACACGGCCTGCTGTGCTCATAACGCGTCGTTTGGACTACAAAAGTCTAGATCTAACCCTGTGTGCAGTCTGGTCCTGGACCCTAGTACCCCTTCCCCACCTACCTGTCCCTTCTACACGGTCCTTATACATTTCCTAGAAGAAACCGGTGCAAGCTACTGTTCTCATCAGTCCCGGCAAGTACACGAGAACTAAAAACAGAAGTCCACCTCTTTCCATCACTATCTTACCTGTCTTTTCCTTCTTCCCTCAATTTCAAAAAACAAGCAGACATCTCCCATGCGATTGCGCAGGAGTCCCTCGTTCCTCCCCCGGTTCACGTGAGTAGAATCACGTGCTACGATTACGAGGTTACCTCCCACCGCCCGCCCATCTTCCTACCATATCCCCTACTGACATCCACTCTCCTTCCTCCTTCCTTCCTTCCTCTTCTTCTTCCTCCTCCTTTATGAATGAATGAAGGATCCCGCGAGCCGGGCTGAGAAAGTAGCCGGGTGACGCCGGGCCACGCCCCCCTCCATTGTTACGTCACAATGGAAAGGAGACTCAACGTTCTGAGTCACGCCCCCCTTCCCTTCCTCCCCAGCTCTCAGCCCAGCCGCCCGGAGGAAGGAAGGCAGCGCCACCTGGAGGGCAGGTGGCCGAACTGCACCCAAATTGCCACTCTGGCCATGTTGCTGAAGGGAAACTCACGTTTGTTTGAAAGTGGCTTAGTCTTTTATTTTTTAACCCCTTCAAGGATTGAGACTGTTGGGGAAATTTATCTCAGCTCAGGATATCATAGGAACCCTAATTATATTCCCTCCCCTGCATCTTTTTACTTAGGTTGATTTTATAGCATTTATAGCAAACTTGGCCACTTTAAGACTTGGGGACTTCAACTTCTAGAATTCTGGGAGTTGAAGTCCAGAGATCTTCCAAGTCTCCACGATTGAGAATAAACCCTGGTTAGTGTCTCCTTTTCTGACTAACCCACTTTATCCAGGGCATTACCATCTTCTATGCCACTTTTCTACATCCCTGCGTCTTATGAAAGCTTTTGCCTGCGAATTAACTGGGTTAGCTGGAGAAGGGGCTTTTAGAGTCCTTCTGAATGGGGCTATCATGGTTTGACAGGACCCTCCTCCCAACTGAAACCCTCCCAGCATTGAGCCCCCCCCCAAATTCTAGGAGTCAGGCTGCCCCCCCCCCCTTCGTCTCTCAAAAAATCCCTTTTTTACTTTGAGTTTGCATCTTCCAATACAGGTAAATCCTCAACGTACAACCCTGGGATTTCTGTTGCTAAGCAAGCCGCTTGTTCAGTGAATCGCCCCCGATTTTACGACCTTTTGGCCACAGTTGTGAAGTGAATCGCCTGGTCGTTAAGTGAATCCGTCTTCCCCCATTTGACATCGCTTTGTCGGAAGCTGGAGAGGAAAGTCGCACAAGATCGCACAAACCCAGGGAATGTTACAACGGTTGTAAATAGATGCCCCTTTTGATCACGGGACTGGGGAGTGCTGTGATGGGTCATAAGTGCGAGGACCAGCCCTAAGTTCTCTTTTTTTCGGTGCTGTTGTAACTTTGGTCCTTAAATGAAGAATTGCGATTGAAAAACTCCCTGTGTAGATCTTATATTTGTTCTTGTCTCAAATTGTTTCTTCAGTCCTTTGGGGGCTTCAGACATGTACCCTCACCCCCATCCTTCTCCTTTCTTGAGCCCCCCCCTCCTTGTATAGTTTTAGCATCCCACCCCACCCAGCCCCCTCCCCATCTCCCAAAACCTGGCCTCTAAACAGCCCCATCGCCAGCTCATAAACATGTTTGCCGTTGGGCTATTAACTCAACCTCTAAGCCTAGCGTTTTTCAGCAACAACAACACAACAGTCGCAACCAACAGGTAAATAAACACCTGCCTCCCCCCCTCCCCCCCAGCCAACCTTAGAGCACAAAGAGAAAACAAAGCAGCCATCCAGGGATACAAACCACCCCAAAACTCCCCATTACGTTACCCAGAAGGTCAGACACCTGTCTGCATTCCAGATTCTTTTCTGAGTCAGCAAACAAGGGAGCCAAAAATAGGGCTCTAAACCAGGTTTATTGGTGGTGGGAAAGTGGCTTGGGGTGCCGCAGTCTCAATGGGTTTGCCGGGACATTTTGAGGAGGAGTAAATATCAGTGGAACAGCCGTTGCCGGATGAGTACAAGATGGTTAGTTTTAAAGTTGGTTTGTGGCTGATTGTGGCTTGTTTGGGTTGTGAGAACCCAGAATGGTGGCTGGGATAATTGAGTGACTACATTTGTTTATTTGTTCCATTTATACGGCCGCCCGTTTCATGAGCAGAGACTCTGGGTGGGTTTCCAATAATGATTGTAAACCAGGAGTGTCCAAACTTGGGAACTTTAAGACTTGTGGACTTCAACTCCCAGAATTCCCCAGCCAGCATGGCTGGCTGGGGAATTCTGGGAGTTGAAGTCCACAAGTCTTAAAGTTCCCAAGTTTGGACACTCCTGTTGTAAACTATTAAACCCCAAATATAACTTACTTAGTACAGAACACTGAGCCACGGGCAACCTTTCCCCGAGTATTTTACTCAGACAATAACTAAGCTACTCCTCAACTTGCAACAGCTCATTTAGTGACCGTTCAAAATGGCAACGGCTCTGAAAAATGTGAGAGGATTGTTTCTTCACACTTACGACCGTTGTAACATCCCCTCGTCGCGTTCAGATGCTTGGCAACTGACTCATGGTTATGACGGCCACAGTGTCCTGGGGGAATCATGTGATCTTCTTTTACATAAGTACCTCCAGGAAGCTCTGTCATAACTTACAACGGCCAGTAAGGGGCCAGTCGTAAGTCGAGGGCTACCTATACAGAAGATAATGCTGTTTCCGCCCAAAAATCCCAAGGAGACTCAACATTGCAATCATGTAGAGCAGTGGGGTCAAACTTAGTTTCATTTTAGGACCGCATCAGAGCTGGGGTAGACCTTGGGGGGGGCAGGTGGGCGTGACTGACTGGGTGGGTGTGGCCACTGGGTGGGCGTGGCCAGCTTGACCCCACTCCCCAAACTGCTGGCACGGATCCTCTTGGTATAAAGACTGCCCTGTGGGCTGGATGTGGGCCGTGAGCCTTGAGTTTGACACCCCTGGTGTAGAGAGAATCTCACACATAACCTTGGGCCAATGCCAACCTCTTTCTCAAGTTGAAATGCAGGTGGTCCTTGACATATGACTGCAACCAACCCTGCCCATTATGGCCATAAAAAGACTTTTTTTTTCCCGGCAGTCGTTGAGCGAACATGGAAATTGTAAAGTGAAATCGTAGCTGGCTCTGGGCATAGTTTTACAAAACCCTGGAAGTATGGATAGTCCTCGACTTACGACCTCAATTACGCTCAAAATTCCTGTTGCTAAACGAGGCAGGTGTTCAATGAATTCTGCCTTACGTTACCATCTTTCTGGCCACCGTTGTTAAGTGAATCGCTGCAGCTCTTGGATCTGGCTTCCCTCGTTGGTCACGGCGATCGGGTGAATCCTTCCCGTTATTAAATGAAGCTCATGGCCGTTAAGCGAATCTGGCTTCCCCCCCTCCGCATTGACTGCCCGTCAGAAGGTCGCAAAAGGGGATTGTTAGACCCCATGCACTGCGATCGTCGTAAATATGAGTCAGTTGCCAAGAACCTGAATTTTGAGGGTGTGACCACGGGGGATGCTGGAAGTGTAAAAAAACATTCCTGAATTCTCCTTTTTCGGTAAGTGCCCATTTTCAGCAAAACCGTCGTAAAGGCAGTCCCTTGACTGTTGGACACCACAAAGGGCCATAACGCAGCCGTGTTGTTGAACACCCATAGTGCAGTCACACGAACTGCAGATCCTAGTTTTAAGCAGCCCCAAAATAGGTGACTTGTGAACAGTTGCTAACTGACCGGTCGTAAGCCAAGGACTACCTATCCGACCCACTCCTCAAAATTAAGCGAGAAAGCCTTGTGGATTTCCACCCCCCACCCCGGAGTTGTGTTCCCATTCCCACCTAGTTGTGGGAGCTTCAACACTGGAGGCTTTCAAGAAGAGATTGGACTGCCATTTGTCAGAAATGGTGTAGGGTCTCCTGCTTGGGCAGGGGGTTGGACTAGATGACCTCTA
>JAKRSK010005134.1:0-77500 GCA_029891615.1 Natrix natrix natrix | reverse complement strand
AACAAAGTTGGAAGGGACCTTGGAGGTCATCTAGCCCAACCCCCTGCCCAAGCAGGAAACCCTATACCTGTGATGGCGAACCTATGGCACACATGCCAGAGGTGGCATGCAGAGCCCTCTCTAAGGGCACGCATGCCATCACCAGCTGCTTTAATGATTTCCGGCATGCCCATGTGCACTGCCCAAGAGAGCACCAGAAGACGGCCTGAAAACGACCCAAAACATCCCCAAAAAGGGGCCATTTTTCAGGTCATTTTCCGGGCTGTTTATTCAGGCCATTTCTGGGCTGTTTTTCATGCCATTTTCTTGGCTGTTTTTCAGACCATTTTTAGGTGGGAAAAATGGCCTTAAAACGCCCCCCAAAAAAACAGTCTGAAAACAGCCCAAAAATGGCCCCAAGAACAGCTGGAAAATGGCCCCAAAATGGCCTGAAAAACAGCACCAAAACCAGCCAAAAAAGCGGCATGTGTATGCCGGCCAGCTGATCTTTGGGTTTCTGGTGCCCTGGTGCTTGCAAAGACCAGCTGCCCAGTGTGCATGTGTGTGCCGGAAACCTGGGAACCAGCTGGCGAGTGAGCCCATGCACACCGGCCAGCTGATCTTCAGGTTTCCGGTTCTTCGGCACATGTGCCCGAAAAAGTTCGCTATCACTGCCCTGCACTATTTCCGACCGATGGCAGTCCAGTTTCTCCTCGAAAGCCTCCAGGGATGAAGCTCCCACAACTTCTGAAGGCAACGTCTCTTCCATTGAATACAGATGAACAGAGTTGGAAGGGACCTTGGAGGTCATCTAGCCCAACCCCCACCCAAACAGGAGACCCTACATCCTTCCTGACAGACGGCTGGCCAGTCTCTTCTTGAAAGCTTCCAGTGATTCAGATACAGATGAACAGAGTTGGAAGGGACCTTGTAGGTCATCTAGCCCAACCCCCCCGCCCAAGCAGGAGACCCTACACCATTTCTGACAGATGGCAATCAAATCTCTTCTTGAAAGCCTCCAGGGATGAAGCTCCCAAAATTTCTGAAGGGAACTTCTGTTCCATGGGTTGATGGTTCTGTCAGGAAATTCCTCCTTGTTTCCAGGTTGAATCTCTCCTTGTTTAGTTTCCATCCATTATTCCTTGTCTGGCCTTCGGGTGCCTTGGAAAAAATAGGTTAGCCTCCTCCTCTCTGTGGCAGCCCCTCAAATATTGGAAGATGCTCTCCTGTCTCCCCTGGTCCTTCTCTTACCAAGACCAGCCATGCCCAGTTCCTGCAACCGTCCATCGTATGTTTCAGCCTCCAGTCCCCTCATCATCCTGGTTGCTCTTCTCTGCACTCTTTCTAGAGTCTCCACATCTTTTCTATGGTGTGGTGACCAAAACTGGATCCAATACTTTAAGGGTGGTCTTACTAAGGCTTTATAAAGTGGTATTAGTACCTCCCTTGATCTTGATTGTATCCCTCTGTTAATGCAACTTAGGATGGCTTTTTCGGCTGCCACTCATATTTAACTGGAGCTGAAATTCATGTGACAGTTGATCCATCCCCCCCCCCCCCCGAAGTCAAAGAACAGGACTACAAAGCCAGATTCTGACAACAGTGACTTTTAATGACAGAGAACCCACAGTGATGAACAGGAAAATAAAATCCAACCAAATCCGTCCTCATCCCCATCATCATATCACACACCTTGCTTAAACCAGCAACGTTTTGGGCAAGGAATTCTCGCTCCGACACTCTCACACTTTCACACGCAACGCTGAACCGTTATTATAACTTAAAAACTGTGACCGAGAACCTTCGCTTGTGCTCCTGAAAGATATATTAAAATATGCCATTAAATTCGCCTGGATCATCCCCCAAAAACGACGACGACAACAACAACAACAAAAAGACTCGGGAAATATTTACAGAGGACGTGAGATATGTACCAAATATTTACAAGATGTCAGAAGCCGAAAGGGGTCGATCGAACCCACCAAGGGGGTCAAAAATGATGCTGTGGGAGAAAAGCAAGACGCATTTGCCTAACACAGTTGGGCATCTGTGGCAACCTAGATACCACCTGCATTTGTTGATCAGAATTAGGGCAATGCTTCAACCATTTGCAGGTTGGAGGGATTTAATTCCTGCCAATTAATCCTGGATGACTAACCATTCCTGTTTCGGTTGATACTGGGATTTTATTTCTTGGGTGTTGCACATCTGTCTGGAAATCGTCACAACTAGCAGCCATGTGCAAGGGACGAGTTGTGGAGAGACCCTTCTGAGCATGTGTAGAAAGTTATTTTTATTTTTCTCGCCAAAGCTGAGCCGGAAAAATGTCCTATAGGGAAAATCTGAAGGAGAGAGGTTTTCAAGGTCGGTGAGGGAGTTACGGTTGGAAGAAGGACCTCAAAAGTTTGTCTTTAAGTTACAAGATGTATGAGACTGTTTGCTTTTGGGTGTGGGGCGCGGCGTAACTTTGGAGGAGAGCTGGTGGCAAAGGTTGATGAAGGGTAGAGAGGTACCCTTCCAGGAGAACCCAAGAGTAAAAATTAATAAAATCACTTTAGAAGCTGAAAAAAATGGCTGTTTCCTACAACAATGGCTTCTGTCTTTCTCAATGTTGGCCACTGGAAGACGGTGGACTTCAATTCCCAGAATTCCCCAGCCTGCTGGCTGGGGAATTCTGGGAGTTGAAGTCCATCCGTCTTCCAGTGGTCAAGCTTGAGAATCACTAGCAAGTTCATTAATGAAAATTATAGTAATTCCATTTTTTGCCCCAAAACAGAATTCCTGATGTTCTTATTTTCTTGAGCCCTAGTAAAACTTTCGACAGGTAGTCCTCAACTTACGACCACAACTGAGCCCAACATTTAGGCTGCTAAGCAAGACGGTTGTTAACCGAGCTTTTCCCCGTGTTACAATCTTTCTTGCTGCAGTTGTTAAGTGAATCCTGCTGACTTTGTCGGAAGGTCGCAAAAGGGGATCATGTGACTCTGGGACACTGAAACCGTCATAAATGTGAACCGTTTGCCAAGTGGCTGAATTGTGGCCAAGTGACCCTGGGGAAGCTCTTGTGACTTCGAAACAGTCACTAAATGAATTGTTGTAAGTCAAGGACTATTTGTATTAAGGAGTTGAAATAGATGACCTCTAAGAACCCTTTCACATTATAAATTCGGTGATTCTAGTCCTGTGTGGAAGGTCAGTTGAAGTCTAATGGAACCACAGAATTAGAATTTAGCATAGAGATGAATTCTACACTGCGGCACTGGCAGGGGAATTCTGGGAGTTGAAGTCCACATTTTTTTCAAGTGGAAAAATAATGAATTTCTAGTGGAATTCTGGGAGTTGAAATCCACCCATCTTCCAGTGCCAAAGTGGAGAAATTATGAATTTCCAGGGGAATTCTGGGAGTTGAAGTCCACCCATCTTCAAGATGCCAACGGGGGGAAATGACTAAATTCCAGTGGAAATCTCTAAATTGAAAGCCACACGTCAAGTAGCCAACGAGAACTTATGAACTTCTAGAGAGTTAGAAAGTCCCTTTTTTTTCAGCCAAGAATTCAACCATTCGGTCTTTTTAAAGGATTCTCTACCCTTGTCAAACTGTAAACAAAAACAAGAATCCAAGGCCAGGAAAAATAAAATCCCTAAATTGGTTCAAATGCTACCTAAATACAGGTGACACAAGGTCTCCTCTCGCATGTTATAATTTCTCCGTTTCCACCCTGGGAGACAATTATAATCTGGAGACAATTTTGGATCGCCTCCAAGGACGGCTTGGGGGAAGAGAGGCCAGGCGAGATAGCCTTCTAAAAAAAGAACCGAAAATAATGGGGAAGTCGAGATAGTCTGAATAGGTCCACTCTCTTAATCACTACCTTCAGCAGCCTGGAGTGATTTGGGGTTATTACAGGTAGTCCTCGACTTACGATCACAAATGAGCCCCCACATTTCTCTTGCTAAATAAGTTTTGATCCGTTTCACAATCTTAAGTTAAATGAGTCACGGCGGTTGTTAAGCTAGGTTGTTAAGTGAATCAGGAGTTGATAAGAGACTAAAATTCGCCCCGGAAGAATCCCTACAAATTCTCATTAATGCTCCAGTAATCTTATATTACTGGAGCATTAAGGGACGTGGTGGCTCAGGGGCTAAGAGGCTGAGCTTGTCAATCAGAAAGGTCGGCCGTTCGGTGCTTCGAATCCCCAGCGCTGCGTAACAGAGTGAGCTCCCGTGACTTGTCCCAGCTTCTGCCAACCTAGCAGTTTCGAAAGCACGTTTAAAAAATGCAAGTAGAAAAATAGGGACCACCTTTGGTGGGAAGGGAACAGTGTTCCGTGCGCCTTCGGGCGTTGAGTCATGCCGGCCACATGACCACGGAGACGTCTTCGGACAGCACTGGCTCTTCGGCTTTGAAATGGGGATGAGCACTGCCCCCTAGAGTCGGGAACGACTAGCACAGATGTGCGAGGGGAACCTTTACCTTCAATCTTATATTTGTGTTTCTTTCCAATTTCTTCTGGCCATCACCTCCATATACAGTGGTGCTGCACAGACCCTCAATTTTGTGTTAGGTTTAATTTGCTGCTTCGTCTTGCTTCTCTCCCAATTTTCTGGGGCAGCAGCAAAGGATAACAAACACAACAGTTCTTTGGGGAGGGGTGTGTGTTACATTTCTTTCTTTTGAGGAGGGGGCCTCCTGGACGTCCCTTAAAAAAAAGCCACCTGCAAATTAAGTGCTGCTAAGCTTTTCACGCCTCTTCGTCCCCTTCTGCAGTGAAAAATTGGCATTAAAAAACAACAACACGCACACAAAATATAAATACTGTACAAAGTAAAAGGTTGGGGTGTGGTGGGGCTGTAAACCTCTCCTCCTCCCCCCCTTTCTACTACGGAGTGCCAGGGCGAGGAAGCCCCAAGGGAAATGCAACGGGGAGGATTTGCAAGGATGATCTCCTCTGGATTGCAACTCTCTTGTCTGCATCGGCTCTTCTCAACCCGGGCAATTTTAAAGACGGGTGGACTTCAACTCCCAGAATTCCCCTGTGTGTGTTGTGTGTTGTGTGTTGTGTTTACTTGAATCCAGAAGTTGTGGGTGCTCCAACCCTGGAATTTTTTAAGAAGGGATTGGGCGACCATTTGTGCCTGAAATGCACAGGCAGTCCTCCACGTACGACCACAACGGAGCCCAAAATTTATGTTGCTAAGTGAGGTTCGCTCCATTTTACGACCTTTTTTTTTGGGGGGGTGTCTCAGTTGTTAAAGTGAATCACTGCGGTTGGCAAGTGAATCGGGTTTCCCCGTCAGAAGGTCGCAAAAGGGGATCGTGTGACCCCGGTCATAAAATGAACCAATTGCCGAGCGTCTGAATTTTGATCATGTGATGATGCTGTGTGAAAAACGACCGTAAGTCGCTTTTTTTTCCAGCGATGACGTAACTTGGAGCGGTCACTAAATGGGACTGTGGTAAGCCGAGGACTATCTATATCAGTTTTCCTGCCTGAGCGGGGGGGGGGGGGGTTGGACTAGAAGACCTCCAAGGACCCTTCCAACTCTGTTATTCTTATCCCCAGGTAGCCAGGAATTCTGGGAGTTGAAGTCCGCCGGTTTTAAAATTGCCCAGGATGAGAAAAAACTATTTGAAACCCTTGTTAACTGTCTCCCCTTCCCCACAATTTCTTTGTCCCAACCAGCCCTTTATAAACAACCACACAAACAGACAACACATACACACTTCAGCTACTCTGGAATGACTCCATTGCAACAGGCTGTAACCTCCTGTATCCACCAAGGCAACTTCTTCTTGTTGCTGTCGAGCGAGGACATTTTCCGTTATCGTGATTCGGATCAAATCCAGACGAGACGAGGAAACATCCATTAAGCATCCTCGGCTCCCGACACAGTTTCTATCCTGTGGCCCCCAAACAGCTCCTCTTTGCTCCGATCAACAATAAATAAAGATTATTTATACATACACTTCGGGGGGGAAATAGACACACGCGCACCCACGCGCAAGCGAAAGAGCCCCCCTCGAGTTATTGGTTCCCTGGCAGCGAGGAAAAGGAATTCCCGGGGAGCGTTAAAACAATGAAATGGAGCGATCGGAAGATCCCAGGCTTGTGAAGTATCGGGAGGTGTAGGGTGGATTCGCGGGGTTTGGACGTCCTTTTTGAAGAAACGTGGGCGAATCGAACTCTGGATGGAGAATAGATTTCTGGATTTTGTCTAGAACTCCTGAGATCGCCTTCTTCGGCACAAGATCCAATCCCTTGGCGGGTCAAGCCGGGGACAGTCTCATCAAATCGTTTCCACCAAGCGGACTATCCCTTTCTTAAACGGGGTCCATCTTTGCCTCTCTGGGCCTTCCCACGGGGGCCTCTGCGTAGCGGCGTGGCCCCTCGGGCCCACCTCCAGCCTCTCGTATGCACGCGCGCATCCCCCCATTACACTTAAGAGACAGCGGTAAGCGCAAGGCGTGCAATATGGGTGTGCGTTCTAAGGGGGGCTTTAGGCGGGGATCGGCAACGATTCTCCTCAAGGCACGGCTCCCTCCGGGAGGCAATCGCATGACGTACGGGATAGTCGAGTGGGAGAATGATGCACAGCTAAAGGAGTACCCGTTCAGGTGTGAACGGCGAGGACGGGAGTTCAGATCTCTCTCTCTCTTTCTCGCTCTCTGCCCTGGCCCACCCTGACCGGTGGGGGCAGAGCGGGAGGCATTCTGACCCACATCAGACTCGCCAGAGAAGGAGGTGGTTGGTGCTGTCGTCCCGGCCCACGGTCTCGCTGCTGTTGGTGAGTCTGAAGTCCTCGTAGCCATCGCCACCGCTGACCACGAGCATTTTCGATTTGGACGACCGGTGTCGCGTGGAATCGCGTTTGTCCGAGTCACTGGGTTTTTCTGTACCTGTACAGGCAGGTGGGCGAGAGAGGGAGCCGGTCAAGACACAATTCTGCACCCAGCTAACACGGATCTATCAAAAGTCACGCCAAATGCACTGTGTGGCTAAGTCCTCGACATGCAACCATTCATTTAGTGACCGTTCAAAGTTACAACGGCACTGGAAAACAGTGACTTAGGACTAGTTTTCACGCTCGTGACACGATGCAAGTGTCCCTATGCTCACGTGATCAGAATTTTGGCCTCTTGGCAACTGAGTCATATTTATGACAATTGCAAGGTCCCGGAGTCACATGATCCCCTTTTGCGACCTTCGGACAAGCCAAGTCCATGGGGAAGCCCGATTCACTTAATGGCCTTGTTACTAATTTAACAATTGCGGTAATTCACTTAATAACTTAAACAAGAAAGGTTGTAAATGGGGCCAAACTCACTTAACAAATATATCACTTAGCAAAGGAGATTTTGGACTCAATTGTGGTCGTAAGTCAAGGACTATCTGGATTGCCATCAGCCGTAATTATTGGTTTTGAGGTATTTTGTTTGATTCCCCGGCCTTTGTTTAAAGGCCGTAAATTTTTATTTTTTTTAGTTATTTATTTAGTTGGACACTCATGTACAAGAGAACAGGAATGAGAATAAACATAAGAACACAGGAAATGTGGACAAATAAATGGGAAAAGTGGGACAGGGATGGTTGGCACACTGGTGTGCTTATTGTCTTTTCATCACCACCATAATTTCGGTCTCTAAACGAGGCAGTTGCTAAGTGACAACTAACAGAGAGGAAAATTGCCAGAAAGGAGAAGGAGTTTACTATGACAAGGCTGCCATACAGAGGAAGGCAGAGATAGTCCTTATGACTACAATTGAGCCCAAAATTTTGGTTGCTAAGCAAGAGGGTTGTTAAGTGTGCTTCACCACATTTTACCCAATCCTTGATATCTCCTGGTGAGTGACATCAAGTTGGCCACGCCCACCCGGGTCACATGACTGCCAAGCCACTCCCACCCAGGGGGTCGCATGACCAAGCCACTCCCACCCGGGTTACATGACTGCCAAGCCACTCCCACCCGGGGAGGTGTCACATGACTGCCAAGCCACTCCCACCCATCACATGACCGTCAAGCCACTCCCACAAACACAGGCCACACCTACAGAATAAGTTCTAAACAAATTTGAAACCCACCACTGGACTACTTGTACTGAATTCGTTCTAAGATCCACTCTCACTTGGTCCCCTGATCTGCCGTAATCATCTGGAAAATTCTGACCGTCTCACCTGGTTCTCCCGGCAGGGGAAAAAGGACGTTAAACCCTTCGGGCAGCTCGACGGACGTCAGGAATCGGACGTGACCGGTGTGGCCTTGGGAAAGTCCCACCGGGAGAGGCGGGGTCTTCAGAGCAGCCGGGTTGCCTGCGATGGGCAGGGTCAGCACGACCCCTGCGCTGGTGCCGATCCAGAGGAGATCTTTGCAGGCCAAGAGGGAAGTGATCCGCAAACAAGCCGCCTTGTGTTGCCGGATGATGGCGTCCGATCCTACAGCCGGGGGTGAAGGAGGAGAGTGCAAAAGTTAGCTTGAAACTCAACATTCAGAAAATTAAGATCATGGCATCTGGACCTCTCAATTCCTGGCAAATAGAAGGGGAAGAAATGGAGGTAGTGACCGATTTGATTTTCCTGGGCTCCAAGATCACCGCAGATGGGGACTGCAGCCAAGAAATTAAAAGACGCTTGCTCCTGGGGAGGAAAGCGATGGCAAATCTAGACAGCAGACTAAGAAGCAGAGACATCAACCTGCTAACGAAAGTGTGCATAGTCAAGGGGGTGGTTTTCCCAGTTGCAATAGATGGCTGTGAAGGTTGGACCATAAGGAAGGCTGAGGGCCAAAGAATGGAGGCCTTTGAACTCTGGTGCTGGAGAAGACTCCTGCATTGAGTCCCTTGGGCTGCAAGGCCATCCAACTGGTCAGTCCTAGAGGAGATCAACCCTGACTGCTCTTTAGAGGTGTGCATAGAGGTGAATGTGAAAGTCTTTGGGTGCATTTTTCAGCAGGCAAAATCAGACCCAGGAATGATGTCTGGCCTTGATATCTCTTTCCCTCTGAAAATCAAGATGGTGGCCATAACCACAGGACTTGAATCCAGAGCCTTTTTAAAATGTGTAGAATCTCCCAGCCAACATAATAATATTACGTAAGGTATCAAACTCAAGTACTCTTAATATAGTTCAGAGTTTCCCAAATTTGGGACTTTGATATGTGGACTTCAACTCCCAGAGTTCCCCAGCTAGCATAATAATATTATGTAAGGTATCTTACATAAAGTGTTTTTAATATAGTTCAGAGTTTCCCAAACTTGGAACTTTGATATGTGAACTTCAACTCCCAAAATACCTTAGCCAACACACTGGTGGACTTCAACTCCCAGAATTCCCCTGTCAGTATGGGTGGACTTCAACTCCCAGAGTTCCCTTGTCAGTATGGGTTGACTTCAACTCCCAGAATTCCCCTGTCAGTATGGGTGGACTTCAACTCCCAGAATTCCCGTCAGTATGGATTGACTTCAACTCCCAGAGTTCCCTTGTCAGTATGGGTTGACTTCAACTCCCAGAGTTCCCTTGTCAGTATGGGTGGACTTCAACTCCCAGAATTCCCCTGTCAGTATGGGTTGACTTCAACTCCCAGAATTCCCCTGTCAGTATGGGTGGACTTCAACTCCCAGAATTCCCCTGTCAGTATGGGTTGACTTCAACTCCCAGAATTCCCCTGTCAGTATGGGTGGACTTCAACTCCCAGAATTCCCGTCAGTATGGGTTGACTTCAACTCCCAGAATTCCCCTGTCAGTATGGGTGGACTTCAACTCCCAGAATTCCCCTGTCAGTATGGGTTGACTTCAACTCCCAGAATTCCCCTGTCAGTATGGGTGACATCTCATAAAGACATACATCCATGCTCACACACAGAAAATCACGCATCCCGCAATCTCATGCAAGCAGCTGCAATGGCTTCTGATTTGCGGCATCTTACCTGCCAGCATCTTGTGGACCGGAGGGGTGACGTCCACTTCCGCCAACTGGTCATAGCTGGCAGGATGATAGAGCCTGACTTGGGCGCTGCCCTGGAGGCTCACCCAAATCCCGACGCTGGACGTCGCTAAGCAGGTCACGCTGCGGTTGCTGTCTTGCCCGACCAGGAATGTGTGCTGCGGAGGAGAGCAGAAAGTTCTGGTTGATTTCCCATCAAGATACTCGGGTCACTTACTCCTCAGTGTATGGCCATTTGCTTAAGGACTGGTTGAAATTATGATGGCTGCTGGAGGGAGTGAGTTCAGGTAGTCCTCCTCTTACAACAGTTTGCTTAGTTTCCGTTGAAAGTTACAACGGCACTGGGAAAAGGTACTTAGGACCGTTTTTCATGCTTGTATGACCACTGCAGCATTTCTATGGTCACATGATCAAAATTCAGCTATTTGGCAACTGACTCAGATTTATGACGGTTGCAGAATCCTGGGGCATGTGATCCCCTTTTGCGACCTTCAGACAAGCAAAATCAGTGGGAAAACCAGATTCCCTTAACAGCCATGTTATGGATAGAGTAGAGTAGAGTAGAGTAGAACAGAACAGAACAGAACAGAACAGAACAGAACAGAACAGGAAAAATAGAATAGAATAGAATAGGGCAGGGGTGTCCAAACTTGGCAACTTTAAGACTTGTGGACTTCAACTCCCAGAATTCCCCAGCCAGCCCACAAGTCTTAAAGTTGCCAAGTTTGGACACCCCTGGAATAGGGAATAGATAATAGGGAATAAAGAATAGAATAAAATAGAATATAATAGGAAATATAGAATAGAAAAGAGTAGAATAGAGTAGAATAGAATAGGAAAAATAAAATTGAGTAGAGTAGAGTAGAATAGAAAATATAGATAGAATATAATAGGAAATATAGAATAGAAAAGACTAGAGTAGAGTGGAGTGGAGTAGAATAGGAAAATAGAATAGAGTAGAGTAGAATAGGAAAAATAGAGTAGAGTAGAACAGAGTAGGAAAAATAGAATAGAATAGAATAGGAAATATAGAATAGAATAATAATTTTGTCACTTGGAATGTACACAAATCGGCATACATTAAAATGAAATTTCATTGTATACAGCTCTCAAAGGTCACCACCTTCAATATACACTACATAAAGATGGAAGAATGAATACATACATACATACATAAAAATATGTAAAAACACATATGTACAAAATTATGTATATACCCACATACATTACATAACACAGAGAAACAACACAGTCTAGTTCGGATGTTATCATGTTTATGGCGAGAAAAACGAATCTTGCGAGTTTACCAGATGGACGACACAGGGAACAAAGCTGTAACAAAATCTGGTAGTCCTGCTATAAATACTTTGAAACCCCCTCCCAGAAGAGATCAACAGAAACAGATAGTAAGTGGGTGTGTGCAATCTCTAACAATGCTTCGAGCTCTAGCCACATAGTGCTTATAAGCAGTATCCTGAATGACAGGAAGCGAGCTTCCTATAATCTTCTCCACTGTCCTCACCACTCTTTGTAGGGACTTTCTACTTGAGGCTTGGCTGCCACCAAACCAAACAGGGATGCAGTTTGTTAAAACGCTCTCGTTTGCGCCTCTGTAAAAAGTGGCCAGAAAGATGTGTCCTTAATGACTGCAGGGTTTTTCTGTGGCAAAGAAGATCATAAAATGGGGCAAAACCTCAATTAACCTTTGCTTAGCAACTGAAATTTTGGGGCTCAATTGTGAGTGTAGGTCAAGGACTACCTATAGAGGTTTCTCTCTGCGGACCTCTGCTTGTTGGGTTTCACACCTGCAGACTGAGAGGTACCCACCTTCATTTTATTTCCCCTCCCAACAACTTTCACCAAGAGACCAACCATGCGGGATCTTGCCTCAAACGTGCAACAGAAAGATGCACATTGCTCAAAAACCTCATGATTTCCAGTTGTGTGTGTTATTTTAGAGGCCCAAAGTCAGCCATGGGCTTGAGGTCTCCATCCCCACCATCACCGATCTCCTGATTCCCCAAGATCCCTTGCGAAACCCAGAGGAATCTGGTGCCATTTGTCCACCTGGTGTTGGAACCTCTGGAGATGTTGCCTTCAGAAGCTGGTGGAGCTAGGCTTGCCCCTTCTTACCTCCTGAAGCAGTGTAGAAGTCTTGAGGATAACGATTCGGTTCTGGCACCCACACCAGAGCTTCCCGCCCACGGCCACCATCTTGGTGACGGGGCTGCCCGGGGAGCCCAGCAAGAGAGACTTGGAGTTCTGAGAGTCCCAAAAACGTCCTGAAAGAGAGAAAGAAAGAGAGACATGCACTTTGCTCCTGAATGGAAGACGCCTCGCTGTATGGAGGATGTGGTCGTAGGAGAAGAAGTGGCAGAACCGGGAGGCAAGGAGTCAAAAGGGGGATCAGCCTGCAACAGTGAGGGCGAACCTTTTAGGCACCCAGGGCCCAAACCAGGAAGCGCATACATGTGCCTCCATGAGCGCATGCCCGAGTGCCGGAAACTCAAAGACCAGCGGGCCAATGTGTGCATGCCTGTTTTTGGGGCGTTTTGGGGGGCGTTCTTTGGGCCGTTTCTTTAGCCCGAGAAAGGTCCTGAAAAATGACCTGAAAAACGGCTCGTTCGTTTGCCCATTTTCAGCCCAAGAAAGTCCAAGAAAACGCCTGAAAAATGACCGGAACAACGGCCTGTTTTTTGGGCATTTTCAGCCTGAGAAAGGCCCCGGAAACTGCTGAAAAATGACCTGAAAAATGGCCTGGGCTTTTGGTCATTTTCAGCCCAAGAAAGAGCCTGAAAATGTCTGAAAAACAGCTGAGAAACGGCCCATTTATTTGGCCATCTTCAGCCCGAGAAAGGCCCCGAAAACGCACAAAAAACCACCCTGGTTTTTGGCTGTTTTTTAGGCCATTTTTTGAGCTGTTTTCCAGAGCTCCGGTGCCCACAAAGACCAGCATACGGGACCCCACAACTGTCATAAATGTGAGACAGTTGCCAAGCACCTGAATTTTGATCATATGACCTCCGGGATGCTGCAGTGGGTCATAACTGTCCAATGCCATTGTAACTTTGAATAGTCCCTAAACGAATGGTTGTAAGTTGAGGACTACTTGTCAAGGTCACTAAACAAGGCATTACCAAAAAAAACCCAGCACGAGGGTCTGAGTTGTGTAATTTTGCCATCATGTTACTCCATTCCTTTTGCTCCAAACAGGATTCACAGGTGCTCCAAATTTTGCAAGGCCCCCTCTTCTCCCAATCTGAGGGTCTGTGGGATCACAAGCCCCCACTTTCTCAATCCATCTGGAATAGGAAAGCGGAAGTGGCCAGTGCTTTGATGGACGGGGATGATGGAAGGTGGGATTAGCCAAAAAAGCTAATGCAACTTAGGATGCAGCTAAGTGCATTTTCAACGCAACTTCAGCCAAGTGTGGGAGAAGGAGGGGAAAATGCTCCTCAGCCCCCTTTCTTGAGCCATAACACAATGGAAGATGAGGTGTGGTTATGTGGAAGATATTTATGATATTCAGGTATTTTACCTGCTTCCCTCTGATAGGCAACAAGTTCTCCATTGGCCAGAGATACGAACACCTGGTTGTCCAGATACCTGTAGAATGACAATAACGATTTATCAAATTGACACGCTGCCCAACTTCCAATGGACACTTCACTCTTTTTCCATACTCTCCTTTATTTCTCTAATATAAATCACAGTAATATTGAGGGGTGGGGGGAAAAAAATCACACACTTTACGTCGGATAAATCTGGGCCTCTTGGAAACCCATCCTCACATGATATGGTTGTGGCCAGAAAGAGCAGTAAAATAGATAATTCATCTTGGTTTAATGCTAAACTTGGGGTGTGTTATCCCAAATACGTCGTTAAATGCTTTTTATTCACTGATCCATTCCCACAACTGAAATTGCAAAGTCTTGGGGGAAAAAATCATAGACTCCTAGGGTGAGAAGGGACCTTGGAGGTCCCAGAAGCACAGACTCCTAGGGTGGGAAGGGACCTTGGAGGTCCCATTATCATAGACTTCTAGGGCTGGAAAGAACCTTGGAGAAGCATAACCTCCTAGGGTTGGGACTTTGGAGATCACAGAAGCATAGAGTCTTACGGCTGGAAGGAACCTTGGAGGTCAAAAATCATAGACTCTTAGGGTGGGAGGGGGACCCTAGGAATCACAAAAACGATAGACTCCTAAAGTTGGAAGGGACCTTGGAGGTCACAGTATCATAGACTCTTACGGTGGGAAGGGACTTTAGGGGGTCACACTATCATAGACTCCCAGGGCTGAAAGGAACCTTGGAAGTCAAAATCATAGACTCTTAGGGTGGGAAAGGACCTTAGGAATCAGAGGATGATAGAGTCCTACGGTTGGAAGGGACTTGGAGGTCTTCTAGTCCAGGGGTGTCCAAACTTGGCAACTTTAAGACTTGTGGACTTCAACTCTCAGAATGGCTGGGGAATGGCTGGGGAATTCTGGGAGTTAAAGTCCACAAGTCTTAAAGTTGCCAAGTTTGGACACCCCTGTTCTAGTCCAACCAGATTAGGAATCCCCAAACCATACCAGCCAAATAGTTGTCCAATCTTGGGCTTGAGATCCCCCTGGAATGGAGGCCCCCAAACATCAACAGACAGGCTGTTCATGGTCGATAGGAAGGAAAATCATCATGTAGTAGCCTATCCTGTCCTTCCTTTCCGCTCCTGATTGCTTGTCCATGGTCAAAACTTCTAAACTCTCCATCCTTCACTAAATCTCTTGGTCTCTTTTCTCTTCATTCCTTTACCATGTGTGGCAAAATCAGGTTTTGTTTTTCTTAAACCGCACAGAATATAAACCAGTTGTGGCAGTAGTGGCGTACGGGTCAGTGAGCCTTAAATGTGCTTTGACACTTACAAAATGCAGGTAACGGAGGCCGAATGTTGCATCTTCAGGCTGTTTTTCCGGTTGCGAATGTTGTCCGAAGACTGGTAGACGTGGATGCTGCAATCCAAACAGAAGAGATAGGAGGTCTGGATCCGGAGGCAACACAAACACATCAAACCCACAACTTTGTTTGATGTAACAAAGTTGGTTGATGAAAAACCGCCCTAGATTTTCTTTGGTCCTTGGTGCTCTCTGAGCTTCCTTGTGTCTGAGTTGGGCCCTTTCCTGACCCAACTAGGGAACATCATCAGTGCTAGGAGGGAGTGGAATGTGGAGGAGGAGGAGGAGGAGGAGGAGGAGGAGGAGGAGGAGAACTGTGGGGGCCTGGACACTCTTTAAGCGTGGATGTTTTCTTGGAGACATTTCATTACCCAACTAGGTAACATCATCAGTGCTAGAATGGAGTGGAGTTTACAGGGAGGAGGAGGAGGGAGGGAAAAGGAGGAGGAAGAGGAGGAGGAACTGTGAGTTCCTTGGTGTTCTCCGAGCTTGATTGTTTTCCTATAGATGTTTCATTACCTAGCTAGGTAACATCATCAGTGTTAGAAAGGAGTGGGATTTGCAGGGAGGAGGAGGATGAGGCGGAGGAGGGAGTGGAGGAGGACAACTGTGGGGGTCTGTACACTCTTTATGTGTGGATGTTTTCTTGTAAACATTTCATCACCCAACTAGGTAACATCATCAGTGCTAGAAAGGAATGGAGTGAGGAGGAGGAGGAGGAGGAAGAGAAGGAGGAGAGCTAAGGGGGCTTTTACACTCTTTAAGCGTGGATGTTTTCTTGTAGACATTTCATCACCCAACTAGGTAACATCATCAGTGCTAGAAGGGGAGGGAGGGGACGAGGGGGAGGACTGTGATGTCTTTGGTAGTCTCTGAGCTTGGCTGCTTTCTTGACCCAACTACAGAGTATCATCAGTGCTAGAAGAAAAGCGGCTTTATTTTTTGGGGGGGGGAGGGGGGGAGGAGGACTTTGGTGTCTCTTCCCGAAAACTCTTGTTCCACCATAACTGCTCTTAACAGCAGGCCTGGTGGGGTATCAGGGCAGGGTCTCCTTACCATCCATCCTCCGTGCCCAGCCACATGGAGCTTTGATAAGCCTCGGGATCCACGCTCAGCAGGTCCTCCAAGCTGGCCCTGGTGAAGGAGCCTTGACTGGAGCGTCTCATTGCTCGGCCGTCCATGGGGCTTTTGGCGATCTCGTTCTGGGCAAAGGGGCGGCCAATCGGAAGGAAGCCGCTGGGATCCTGCTCCTCTTCCGAGCTGGTGGTCTCCGCCGTCACGTCTTTAGAGCTGGGGATCTCCTCATCTGGGGAAGGAAACGGGACATTAAACTATGGGGAGTCCTTGCACTACGACCACAATGGTCGTGCCAACGGTTTTTTTGCTACTAAGCAGTTGTTAAGAGCGGTGTGTTGGCCTAGAGGTGGCGCTCTCGCCTCACAATCAGGAGGCGATGAGTTCGACCCTCAGTAGAGTCAGATATTTCTCTCTCTGGGCACATTGAGAATATACCTGCTGAAGACAAAACTCCTCATTGGCAACAGGGAAGGGCATCTGGCCAGTAAATATTCAGCTCCATTCAAATTGCCCAGACCACACCCCGCAAGGGATTAGGGGGCCGTTAAAAGAGGATGATGAGGAAGCAACACAGTTGTTAAGTGAAACTTCCCCCTATTTTACAAACGGTTCTTGCCACCGTTAAGCAAATCACTGCAGTTGTTAAGTTAGTCGCACGGTTGTTAAGTGAATCTGGCTTCCCCCATTGACTTTGCTTCTCAGAAGGTCACAATGATCCCCGGGACACTGCGACCGTCATAGATAGGAGTCAGTTGGCAACCGCCCAAATTTTGATCACATGACCACGGGTGTAAGTGTGAAAAGCAGCCGCAAGTCACTTTTTGGAGCGCTGTTGTGCTTTGGAAGGGTCCCTAAATTAATGTTGTAAGTCGAGGACTATCTGTGAACTTCAAGACATGGGGTAGATTCTGTGACTGCTTAGAGCAGGGGTGTCCAAACTTGGGAACTTTAAGACTTGTGGACTTCAACTCCCAGAATTCCCCAGCCAGGCTGGCTGGGGAATTATGGGAGTTGAAGTCCACAAGTCTTAAAGTTCCCAAGTTTGGAGCGAAAGAGAAAGAAATCTAGAAAAGAAAGCAAGAGAGAGATATAGAACCCAGACGGCACACTGTTAAATGAAAAAGTGGGGGAAGAGGGGGAAAATAGAAAAGAAAGAATCGACATATATGTTCAAGAATCAGACGCAGATGAAAAAAATAGGTAGGATACGATAGTGAAGAAAAGGGAATGGGAAATGCTAAGTATAAATTATACCTGGGCTTGCGGGAATATCATCCCGAAAATCGACCAGTTGAGAGATGAAAAGAGATAACCACAGCAACAGAAAAGGAAAGGAAGAGAGGAAGAGAGGAGGAGAGAGAAAAGGAGAGGGAAGGAAGAAAGAGGAAAAGAGAGGAAGGAGGGAAGGGATAGAAAGAGAAGGAGAGAGGGTAGGAGGGGGAAGAGAGGAGTAGGGTAGAGGGAAGGGAAGAGGAAGGAGAAGAGGAAGGAAGGAAGTAGAGAAGGGAGGAAGGAAGAAAAGAAAGGGAATAGTAGGGTGGCGATAGCACAAAATAGGTGTATGGCAGGGGTGTCCAAACTTGGGAACTTTAAGACTTGTGGACTTCAACTCCCAGAATTCCCCAGCCAGCCAGCTGGGGAATTCTGGGAGTTGAAGTCCACAAGTCTTAAAGTTCCCAAGTTTGGACACCCCTGGTGTATGGGATGGTAAACAAAGCAACCCAGGAAGTATAGTTTAACTTTTTAATATGGAGAAAACAAATAGTGATCAGTATAAATAAGAATTATAACGATGTGAATATATACCTGTAACCGTCTGTAAGAGATTAAAAATAAAAAACCTAAAAAACAACAACTTACAACCATCAATTTAGTGATTAAGGTACAACAGCACTGCAAAAAAAAATCTTCTCTGCACTTTCCCTGATTCCGCAGTTTTGAGAGATTTTGGAAAAAAAAACCCACTTCCTCAACACTTTTTATCCCAGAATACAGGTAACTTGTTGTCAATGGTTTAGATCCAGCCGTGGGTTTCACATTTTGTTGCCACTGGTTCGCTCTGCATGTGTGCATTTTACAGGCGCATGCACCCCTTCCAGGCATGTGCCCAGTCTTTCACGAATGTGCTTTGCTCCGCGCATGCGCCTGGCCACAAAAACGTGCCTCAATAGGACGGCATTTTTTAAAAAAAGTTTTTAATGTTTCCCTTTCAAATTCATTCATCGATATACATTCTTATAATTGCTATTTAACATTTGTCTGTTCATCGTTAGTCTCTATACTCATTTATACACACTTGTATAGAATACAGTTTGGGTCACTTTCTTGCCACCCAGTGCCTCCGTCTTATTTTGCAACAACCTTGCTCCTTCTATCTTCTCAACCTCCCTTCTCTGCCTTCTACTTTCCTCCACTCCTTCCTCCTTTCTTCTTTCCCTCTCTTCTCCCCCTCTCTTCTCCTCCTCCTCCTTCCCCTCTCTGCTATTCTTAATTCCCTTCCCTTACTTCCGCTGCTTTACCCTTTCTTTCTTTCCCTCCTCATCCTTCCTCCTTTCTTCTTCCCCTCTCTTTCCCCCTTCTCCTCTCTTCTCCTCTTTCTTCCCCTCTCTCCTACTCTTAATTCCCCTCCTTTACTTCCTCTGCTTTTACCCTTTCTTCCTTTCCCTCCTCATCCTTCCTCCTTTCTTCTTCCCCTCTCTTTCCCCCTCTCCTCCTCTCTTCCTTCTTCCCCGCTCTCCTACTCTTAATTCCCCTCCTTTACTTCCTCTGCTTTTACTCTTTCTTTCTTTCCTTCCTCATCCTCCCTCCTTTCTTCTTCCCCTCTCTTTCCCCCTCTTCCTTCTTCCCCGCTCTCCTACTCTTAATTCCCCTCCTTTACTTCCTCTGCTTTTACCCTTTCTTTCCCCCCTCATCCTCCCTCCTTTCTTCTTCCCCTCTCTTTCCCTGCCTCCTCTCTTCTCCTCTTTCTTCCCCTCTCTCCTACTCTTAATTCCCCTCCCTTACTTCCTCTGTTTTACCCTTTCTTCTTTTCCCTCCTCATCCTCCCTCCTTTCTTCTTCCCCTTTCCCCCTTCTCCTCTCTTCTCCTCTTTCTTCCCCTCTCCTACTCTTAATTCCCCTCCCATACTCTCTCTGCTTTACCATTTCTTCTTTTCCCTCCTCATCCTCCCTCCTTTCTTCTTCCCCTCTTTCCCCCTTCTCCTCTCTTCTCCTCTTTCTTCCCCTCTCTCCTACTCTTAATTCCCCTCCCTTACTCTCTCTGCTTTACCATTTCTTCTTTTCCCTCCTCATCCTCCCTCCTTTCTTCTTCCCCTCTTTCCCCCTTCTCCTCTCTTCTCCTCTTTCTTCCCCTCTCTCCTACTCTTAATTCCCCTCCCTTACTCTCTCTGCTTTACCCTTTCTTCTTTTCCCTCCTCATCCCTCTTCCTTTCTGTTGTTGCCCTTACTTATTTATTTTCTCTGATGGGTTCTTGGTACCTCCTCTGTCTAGAAGTCCTTTCCCAAATCCAGAATTCTTTCTTTCTTCAACTTCCTCAAATCACAGCTTCGCACCCCCTCTAGCAGGAATGTTGGAGAAGTGAAGCTCCACCAACTTTAGCAGACAAAAACTTGGGAAAACGAGTTTATAGATAAACAGGAAGTTATGCTTGGAGATATGTGCTGCTATTTTTAAATGGCTGCTAGAATAAATGGCTTTATACTGTTTCAAATGACGGACTGCAGCTTTTAATTTTTATATATATATATATATATATATAAAATTTATAAAACGGGTGGCTCAGTGGCTAAGATGCTGACCTTGTCAATCAGAAAGGTCGGCAGTTTGACGGTTTGAATCCCTAGTAACGGAGTGAGCTCCCGTGACTTGTCCCAGCTTCTGCCAACTTAGCAGTTTGAAAGCACGTAAAAAATGCAAGTAGAAAAATAGGAACCACCTTTGGTGGGAAGGAAACAGCGTTCTCTCTGCCTTTGGCATTGAGTCATGCTGGCCACACGACCACGGAGACGTCTTCGGACAGCGCTGGCTCTTCGGCTTTGTAACAGAGATGAGTATCGCCCCCTAGAGTCGAGAACGACTGGCACATCTTTGCGAGAGGAACCTTTACCTTAATCTGTGTGCGTGTGTGTGTTTTAGGAGGGAGCATTTTTATTTGGGCTGGTTTATTCCAGTGCATTTTTTTAATTAACAGGCTATCACATCGCACCATCTTGACACCGGCTACAGCATTAATATAAACAATAACAAAACCTCCGATAACAAGCTCTCATTTTGGGCCGAAGACGTCACATTATTCCGTCTCGGTTGTAACGACGCTGCTGCTCTCGAAGTGGATAAACAAGGGCAGCTTCCAAGGGAGCACAAATATTTGGACATTTTGCTAGGTAATCCAAGGCCTGTTTCTTAGGAACCGAAAGACAACGGAGTTTGTTTGTGCTCCCATGCTTCCACGATGCTTTAACTAAGTACTTTCTGGTGGGTGGTGGGAAAAAAAGATGGATTTTTAAAATGTTTATTAAAGCAACTCAGCCTTGGTTGATGGAAACGGGCAGTGGTGAAACCTATTTTTTTTTACTACTGGTTCTGTGGGCGTGGCTTGTGGGGGTCATGTGACTGGGTGGGCATAGCCAACTTTTTTTCACTTTTTAACGCATTTTTTCCCCGCTGGTTTGGGCGAATAGGCAGGAAAAAATGCTTTAAAAAGTGGGGGGGAAAAACAAGCTTCCAATGATCGTGGGAAGCCTTTTTTCACTTTTTAAAGGATTTTTTTCCTGCCTATTCACCCAAACTGGCAGGAAAAAAATGCTTTAAAAAGTGGGGAAAAGCTTCCGATGATCGCGTGGCTCACAGCCGAACCGGGAGGATTTCACCCCTGGAAACGGGCTTAAAAACAACAACTCCGTTTGTGTTTTTGTGTGAGTGTGTGTATGTGTTGAATGGGACTTTTGCGGTACATAAAGGCCTCAATGTATCCCCAATTGAGCCCAACACTTCTGTTAAGTGGGACATTTGTTAAGTCAGGGGTGTCCAAACTTGGGAACTTTAAGACTTGTGGACTTCAACTCCCAGAATTCCCCAGCCAGCATGGCTGGCTGGGGAATTCTGGGAGTTGAAGTCCACAAGTCTTAAAGTTCCTAAGTTTCGACACCCCTGTATTAAGTGGATTCTGACTGTTTTATTATCTTTCTTGCCACCGTTGTTAAGTGAATCACTGCAATTGTTAAATTAGTGGCATGGTTGTAGAGTGAATATGGCTTCTCCATTGACTTTGCTTGTCAGAGGGTCACACAAAGAGATCACATGTCGATCCAGGATGCTGCAACCGTCATAAATATGAGTCAAGCATTTGAATTTTGATCGTGGGGATGCTACAATGGTCGTAAGTGTGAAAAATGGTCATGTCACTTTTTTCAGTGGCATTGTGACTTTGAACAGTCACTAAATGAACCGTTGTGAGTCGAGGACTATCTGTATCGGGTTTCCTGCCTGAGCAGGGGGTTCGACTAGAAGACCTCCAAGGTCCCTTCCAACTCTGTTATTCTTTGATTCTGCTATTCTCACTTCCACTTCCAGAATTCCACAGGTGGCCACGGAGATTCTGGAAGTTGAAATTCCACCCGTTTTAAAATTGCCCAGGTTGAGAAAAATGGTCGTAAGTTTGAAAACCACTCATGTCACTTTTTTCAGTGCTGTTGTAACTTTGAATAGTCACTAAATGAACTGTTGTAAGCTGAGAACTATCTGCTCTGACCGAGGCTTCCCAAGAGAATGAAGCCAACTCCTGGTCCCGAAAAAAAAACCCTTTTACTAATTAACTGTGAATTCTGCTCCTTCACATCCAGCAAAGTCTTTCAAGGGAGGATTTACGGTCACAGACCTTCTCTGGCTTGGAGAGCTGCCAGACCGATCTCTGCAGAACTTGGCCAGGAGTCTCAGAGAGTCACGAACCAATGAAGGAAACTCATGGCCTCCTGCAAACTCCACTCCCCTGATGCTCCCTCTTTTATTCCCTATGGGAGGGGCCATTCATCCTCCACCTGTGGCCTTACTCCCAAGTCGACCCCTGTTCTTTAGCTGTTCCCTTCGTCTGGCAACTCTGCGCATGCGCACACTGGGAACAGGCTCCAGCTGTTCTTCTGCCTCACTGATGTCTGACTCCGAAGGCAGCTGATAACTGTCAGACGGCCCAGGCCCCCTCTCTGCCTCCGACACAGAGCCCTCATCAGAGCCTTCCCCGGACTCCAGGACTGGCCCATCTTCCTCCCCAACCTCCTCACTGTCCGAATCTGCTGCCAGCTCCACTGGCCGCTGGCGGGCCACAACACTCTCTCTACAGGTCACCATATCCTCTTTTTCTAGAAACCGAGAACTCACTTGTAAAACTGGAGATGGTGGAATGGCTCTGAAGTGTTCCGGAAGGACTCGGCGAGGACTCGTCGTCGGTATCATCGCTGTCAAACGGGACGAGTTCCCTGCCAGCGGTGTCCATCGGCTCCGAGATCTCCAGAGAAGAACCAGAAATGGAAATGTGCAAACAGGCTTGAGGTGGTGTCTCATCCAGGGTGGGATTTGCTGGCTCTGAGGCCGGGCTGGCCAGAGAGACCGGACGTTCCCTGGTGGAAGGAAAGCGTTGCAAAGAGAAAATGAGTGGCAGAGCTTTGTTACATGTACTTCTAGTGTCAGTCCTGTCCCGGTCTGATCCCTCAGGAAAGAAAGACCCAGAGATGGATAGGCTCATGAAAGAATTAAAAGAGAAAGACGAATCTGAATGCTACTCCGTATGGGATGTATTGTACAATTGGCTAGACTAGAGGAAAGGAGGGGAAAAGCAGGGAAGCAAAAAAGAAAGGAAGAAAGATCAACAAAACGATAGACAACTACACAACCGGAAAAGGATTGAAAGACTGAAATATGAGATAGACTATAGCAAATAAATATTACACAAAATGACGTGAATGTAGTGAAAACTGTTACACATTATATAGAATATTACATATAGAATGAAAGAAAATGTATGAAATAATGTAAATGCACAAATATATGAAGTTATAGTTATAAAAGATTTATGGGTATAGATAAAACAGACACAACAGACAGGTAAAAAAATGTAATGTGCTGCAAAGATGTGAAGTTTGTACAAGCAAAATAAAATTTATAAAAAAGAAAAGAAAAAGAAAGACCCTTGACTCCATTTGGTTGAAGCGAATGGTCCTTTTACTGAAAGATGCTTCCCGCAGTAGAATAAGGCTAGGACTGGAATTTTAAAAGATACAGAAAGTTTCCCCACATCCTAGAATTGCCCCCCCCCCCCCAAAAAAGGGGAAATTAAACAGGAAAGGTGGGAATCCTGGGGAAAGACTGGGGAAAAAATCTGGGGAAAGTTACCAAAACGATAGAATCTCCTCCTTTCCTTCCTTTTCTCCTCTCTTCTCTCCTCCTTTCCTTCCTTTTCTCCTCTCTTCTCTTCTCTCCTCCTTTCCTTCCTTTTCTCCTCTCCTCTCTTTCCTTTTCTCTTATTCTCCTCTCCTTCCTTTTCCCCTCTCCTCTCTCCACCTTTCCTCCCATTTCTCCTTTCCTCTCTTTCCTTTTCTACTATTCTCCTTTCCTTCCTTTTCTCCTCTCCTCTCTCCTCCTTTCCTCCCTTTCCTCCTCTCCTCTTTCCTTTTCTCTTATTCTCCTCTCCTTCCTTTTCCACTCTCTTCTCTCCACCTTTCCTTCCATTTCTCCTCTCCTCCTTTTATCCTATTCTCCTCTCCTTCCTTTTTCCCTCTCCTCTCTCCACCTTTCCTCCCATTTCTCCTCTCCTCTTTCCTTTTCTACTATTCTCCTTTCCTTCCTTTTCTCCTCTCCTCTCTCTACCATTCCTTCCTTTTCTCCTCTTCTCTCTTCCCTTCTCCTCTCCTTCCTTTTCATCTCCTCTCCTTCCTTTTCCCCTCTCCTCTCTCCACCGTTCCTTCCTCTCCTCCCCTCCCCTCCATAAAAACATGGCCCGTATATATTTTTTCTGAATGAATGAACGAAGCAAAAGCTCCCCGCAGACCCCTCCTTCCTTCTGCAGTGGGACTCTTGGAAACCCTCTAGAGATTCCCAAGCAGAGTCCACCTCAAGCACCCCCAGAGGTCGAGGGGGGGGGCTGGCAGGGCTGCTACCTGTAGGTCCTCTTGAGTCCCGGCACGGAGGCGATGCACAGAATCCGCGCGGAGCAGACGGCAATGCAGGCTTCCACGATGGGCTCCTTCCGGATGCTGAGCAGGCACACCTGGCCCACGTAACCGTCGCTGTTGCAGACCCAGACCTCGCAGGCATTCTCCGGGTTGCTGTGGCTGGGGGAGGCGCAGGAGAACTGGGGAGGGGGAAGCAAAAGAAGTCGCCCTGAAGGTCTTTATTGTCAGCAGGCCAGCAAGCGGAGGGGGTTTTACTCCTCACAATTTCCTGCCCATACTAATAAGAGTTTCTCAACCACAGGAACTGGGAGATGGGTAGACTTCAATTCCCAGAATTCCCCCAGGCAGCAACTGAACTCTGGGAGTTGGAAATCCATCAGTCTTAAAAACAATGGGGAACGCTGTTCTAAACTGTTTTTCTCAACTCCAGCAATTTTAAGATTGCTGGGTGGACTTCAATTCCCAGAATTCCCCACTCAGCAATTGAATCCTGGGAGTTGAAGTCCATCAGTCTTAAAAACGATGGGGAGCGCTGTTCTAAACCATATTTCTCAACCTCAACAATGGGTGGACTTCAATTCCCAGAATTCTCCAGCCAGCAATTGAATTCTGGGAGTCGAAGTCCATCGATCTTAAAAAGGATGGGAAACTCCGCTCCAAACCGTATTTCTCAACCAGAGGAACTTAAAGATGGGTGGACTTCAATTCCCAGAATTCCCCCAGGCAGCAATTGAATCCTGGGAGTTGAAGTCTTCCAAGGATTCCAAACTTCTTAAAGTTTGATTTAATGTAGGTAGTCCTCAACTCACAGCAGTTCATTTAGTGTCCATTCAAAGTCACAACAACGCTGGAAAAAATGTGATTTACGGCCGTTTTTCATGCTTACGGCCATTGCAGCTTCCCCCGTGGTCATCTGATTAAAATTCAGGTGCTTGGCAACCGATTCATATTTACGTCGGTTGCAGTGTCCTGGGATCACGTGATCCCCTTTTGCGAACTTCCGACAAGCAAAGTCAATAGGGAAGCCAGGTTCACTAAAAAACCATGTCACCAAGGTAACAATGGCAGTGATTCACTTAATGACTGCCGCAAGAAAAGTCATAAAATGGGGCTAAACTCAAATGTCTCCCAGCAACAGAAATTTTGGGTTCAACTGTGGTCATAAGTCAAGGAATGCCTGTACTTGAAGAGTTGCTTCTGAGATTAAGGGAGACAGAAGCAAAGTGAGTCAGGAAATCATTATACTCTTCAAGGGACATACAACAGAATCAAATGAGTTGCATTCAAGAGCCTTTTAAGCATTGGGCAGGTGAAAGGAGTAACTTCGTAGTATACTGAAGAACCTGTAGTAAGCGAGAGAAATGTTGTGGCTCGTCAGCGGCCAGTGGAGCTGTCAGGAGATTCGGACAGTGAGGTGGTTGGGGAGGAACCTGGGCCAGTCCTGGAGTCTGGGGAAGGCTCGGATGAGGGCTCTGTGTCGGAGGCAGAGAGGGGGCCAGGGCCATCTAACAGTTATCAGCTGCCTTCGGAGTCAGACATCAGTGGGGCAGAAGAACAGCTGGAGCCTGTTCCCAGTGTGCGCATGCGCAGAGCTGCCAGGAGAAGGGAAGAGCTATAGAACAGGAGTCGATTTGGGAGTAAGGCCACAGGTGGACGATGAATGGCCCCTCCCATAGGAAATAAAAGAGGAGCAACAGGGGAGTGGAGTTTGCAGGAGGCCATTCGTTCATTCCTGCATTCTTGCATCTGAAAGATATTGGCTTGGCCACTCTCCAAGACTGATCAAGGTCGGTAAGGGTGACCTATCTTGAAAGACTGTGGGAGAGGAAAGACTTTGCTGGAGAGGAATTCGCTGTCAATGAAATAAAAAGGGGTTTATCGGGACGAGGACGAGGCTTCGTGCTGCTGGGGAAGCCTCGGTCAGAAGAAGAAAAGAGGAAAACGTTGGACTTGCACCTACTTGCATGCCACTGCGTGTTTTCATAATGGGGATGGCCTTTAGGAACTCAGGGTCCAGGCAGTTTTTGTTAGAAGCTGCATAATGAGAGAGAAACAAATAAACAGAGCTTCAAACATGACACCGATTTTTCAGTTTTATAATACATTTTATAGTTTGGTAAAGGATATTCCTTTATTTTATCCTGCCTTTATCATTATTATTATTATTTTGTAAATAACTGAAGGTGGTGAACATACGTAATACTTCTTCTTCCTCCTGTTTTCTCCTGGTGATGGGCCCAAAGTCACCCAGCTGCTTTCATATCTAAGGTGGGACTAGAACTCCCCGTCTCCTGGTGATTGGCCCAAAGTCACCCAGCTGCTTTCATATCTAAGGTGGGACTAGAACTCCCCGTCTCCTGGTGATTGGACCAAAGTCACCCAGCTGCTTTCATATCTAAGGTGGGACTAGAACTCCCCGTCTCCTGGTGATTGGACCAAAGTCACCCAGCTGCTTTCATGTCTAAGGTGGGACTAGAACTCCCCGTCTCCTGGTGATTGGACCAAAGTCACCCAGCTGCTTTCATGTCTAAGGTGGGACTAGAATTCCCCGTCTCCTGGTGATTGGCCCAAAGTCACCCAGCTGCTTTCATATCTAAGGTGGGACTAGAACTCCCCGTCTCCTGGTGATTGGCCCAAAGTCACCCAGCTGGCTTTCATGTCTAAGGTGGAACTAGAACTCAGCTTCACCCGGTTTCTAGCCTGATGCCTTAACCACTGCATCAAACTGCCTCTCCATAATATATTAGAAAACCAGAGTTTCCATGGTATTTAAACCACTTGTTCATTTACTTCACTATATGCGTTTTTTTCCCTTTGCTCCTTTTAACCTGTTTTTAATCTCTCCTTGTTTCTAGTCTTCCGTTAAAGTAAACTAGATGATAACCAAGCGTTGCCCGGGTATTTATTTATAGGGGGAAAACGTCCAGACCAAATGTAATTTCTAATGTTGGATTTTCCCCCTTACCAGAGGGAGCCCCCTGGTGGAGTACTGTGAAGCCGTTACCATGGCAACTCTACTGTGCTGTACAATTATGGCAGTACAGTAGAAGTCGTTTTAAGGCACAACAGGCTGTATCTTAACAGAATACACACCCCGAGGGGTGTTGGGGTGTCTTACCCCCCACAGTATTTTCATCCAGAGAGTAAGTCATCTGTGTACCAAGTTTGGTTGAAATTGCTCGAGGCATTCCAGAATTATGCTGGAACATACACACACACACACACACACACACAGAGCCGGTTTTATATATATAGATTAAAATTGAAAGTAAATTAAGAAACCCTAACAAATTTGTAGGATCATCCAGATTGAAGAAACCATCATGAAAGGCTTCTCCAACCCGCCTCTAATCCCTGTTCGTGGAAAACCAGCATATCAGGGCGCACACGGCAGACACATTTTCATGCTGAGCCGCTAGTTTTCTACCTGCGGGGTGTGCGGGTAGCAAGGAGCATTGAGAACAGTCGGGAAAGTTAGAACGGAGTTCATTCTAACACCGGGTGCCAAAGCGTCATTACCTAGCTTTTTCTTGGCGTCCTCAAAACCTTGTTCAAAACTGTGCCGTGCGTCCGGATTGGGAAATTCAAAAATGTGAGAGTCGGTGCTGTCGGATTTGGTGACGGTGAGCTCCATTTTGTTGGGTGGGAAGGAGAGGCTGAAGGACACGGACTGCTTCTCGGTCAGTTCCCGGTGGATGGCGGCCATTAAATCTTTGATGACGTCATCCAGAGTCTGAAGAAGAGAGCGGAGATTAGAAGGAGAGTTGTGGGAATTTCAAAAACTTGCGGATAAGGTGAATTTTGGGTGAGTGTGTGAGGGAAACAACTTGAGCCATGATTTTCTAGCAGACCAAAAGGGTCAACCCTGAAGCTGACCTGACTGAAACAGTTTTGGACCACTTCAGTGTTGCCACACGAGAGCTGAGGGTCAGGGAGGGGGGATTTGAGATAGAGGGGATTTTTGTAGCCAAAACAAAATACTTTCTCTTGAGAACCAAGGACATTCTCACACCTGTGCAGAGGAAGGAGGAGTGATGTCACCAGGCAACCAGACTGAGCCGTGATTGGACCATGGGACTGATTGTTTTGAGTTCATTTTACTTTTTCTGAGGTGAGTTTTCAGAGTCGGTTTTCACCAAATAGATGCCAATATGATACTTCCATATAAAAGCAATCTTTTGAGGAATTCAATTGCCTTGGAGTCTTGCTTGCAATGGATGTGTTACTTGGAACCTTGACAAAAAGAACCACAACTGGCCTTTTAGGGGCAGATCATACTGTTAAGCTAAAAAAACGACAACAACGTGACCCACTAAAAAAGCCCGTTTGTCATTGTACAGGTAGTCCTCGACTTATGACCACAATTCAACCCGAAAGTTAGGTTGCTAAGTGAGAAATCGGTTACGCGAGTTTTGCCCCATTTCTAGCCGCATTTCAGGAGCAAATCCGTCCGGTTGTTAATTGAGCAACATGGTTGTTAAGCAAATCGGGCTTCCCCCATTGACTGGGCTTGTCGGAAGGTCGCAAAACGGGATCACTGCAACCGTCATAAATGTGAGTCAACTGCCAAGCATCCGAACGGAGATCGCGTGACTGTGGGGACGCTGCAATGGCCGTAACTGTGAAAAAGCATGACTAACTTAACAACGGCAGTGACCCACTTAACAACTGTGGCAAGAAAGGTCATACAACGAATCAAAATTTGCTCAAGAACTGTCTCGCTTAGCCACAGATATTTGGGGCGCCATGGTGGTTGTAAGTTGAGGACTACCTGTAGTGATTTTATGAAGATGTTTTAGCCATGATTTAAGGATGTGATTGGGATGTTCATTTTGGACAACCGTATTTCTTTTCTTTTCTTTTTCCATTTAAACTTTCCTTCTCCGACATTTTGATGGGGAAGATGAAGGGGCGAAATGCTACTGGTTCGCATTGGTTTGCGTGAACTGGTAGGGACTGTTAGGGATGTAACCCTAGGCTTGGCTTGGCAATGTATATAAGCTATGATTACTTTACTGTTACTTTAAATGCTTAAGAGTTGCAATTGGTTTGTTACCTCAAGCAGCCATAAGAGGGAGCCAGAATGGCTGTTAGCTCTCTGTTTTGTTAGATGCTGGTCGGTGTATTTTGAGGTATTGTGGTTTGCTACTGTTTAGCTATATTTTGTGTGTTAGACTATTTTGATAACTGAATGACTGAACTGTGTATGATGTGGACTGATAACCGGACTCTGAATACCTCTATATTTCTACATAGTAAACTACTATATTTTTATACTATTCAGTGTCTCTGTGTGCTGGTTTATGCGTGTTATTCCATATCACTCTCGTTACGCTTCTCTGCATACTCGCTCTTCTAACGGGGAGCTTAATTACTTAACAGGGACAATTGTTGTTGGTTCTGCGAATCGGTAGTAAAAAAAAAAAAAAAGCTTCCGAGCATTGCGTGGCTGAGCTGTGTGCTGCAAAATCGTCAGAAGCTTTTTTTCCTGCTTTCCAAAGCATTTTCTTCCTGGCTATTTGCCCGAACTGGCAGGAAAAAAAAGCTTTAAAAAGAAAAAAGAGAAAAAAAAAGCTTCCAATGATCTCATGGATCAGCCGTCAGCCGTGCCATTATGGAACCCTTTTTTTCAATTTTTCAATAATTTTTTTACTACCTATTTCCACGAACCGGTAGTTTAAAAATACTTTTAAAAAGTGAAAAAAAAAAGGTTCCCACGATAAAAAAATTCTTAAAGCATTTTTTACTACTGGTTCGGGCGAATAGGTAGTAAAAAATGCTTTAAAAGTTTTTAAAAGTTGGCCATGCCCACCCAATCACATGACTACCCCCCGCACCAAGACACGCCCACCAAGCCACGCCCAGAGAACCCGGTTTGCAAAAAAACGTCCATTTCACCACTGGGAAGATGTCTCACCTGGTGGGGGAAACTGAGGGTCTCCGAGAGTTTGCTAACTTGGCCAAGCGTGCTGAGGTCTTCGTCCAAGCGGCAGATGGCTTTCTGGATGCTGTCACGATTGCTGGATTGGCAGCTCCCTGTGTGTGCAGGGGAGAAAAAAACCATTTAAGGCCTCCCACTGGTTATGTCCTAAAGAGATCCATCAGGTCATCTGTGAGAGAAAGGGGTGGGATTGAATGGCTTGGTTCTTTTCCCCTAGATTTTGCCTGCAGTCTTGACATGCTGATAAGAGAATATCTCTAGCTGAGGTGGGAGGCCTGGGGGTCCTTGGTGGTCTCCCACCTGGGTGGTTTTCTTGGAAGATATTTCATGAGTCATCTAGGGAACATCATCCATGTTAGAAAGGAGGGGGGGTGCAAGGAGGAGGAGGAGGAGGAGGAGGAGAAGCAGAGGAGGAGGAGGAGAAGGAGGAGAAGAAGAAGAAGCAGAGGAGGAGGAGGAGACGAAGCAGAGGAGGAGGAGGAGAAGAAGAGGTGGTGGAGGAGGAGAAGGAAAAGAAGAAGAAGCAGAGGAGGAGAAGGTGAAGAAGGAAGAAGAAGGTGAAGGAGGAGGAGAATGGAAGAGAGAGGAGGAGGAAAAGAGTGGAAGAGAAAGAGAGAAGAAGAGGACGACTGTGGGGTCCCTGATGCCCTCTGACCTTGGATATTTTGTTGCAGACGTTTCATTACCAAACTAGGGAACATCATCACTGCTGGAAGGGAGAGGGGTTTGTGGAGAGGAGGAGGACTGGGCGGTCCTTAGTGGTCTCTGAGCTTGCAAACATTTCATTACCTAGCTAAGTAATATCATCAGTCCTAGACGGGTGGGACAGAAGGAGAAAGACAATAGGAAGAGGAGGAGGAGGAGGTGGGGGAGGAGGAGGAGGAGGAAGAGGAGTGGATGCTCTCTGCACTGGGTGGTTGTTTTGAAGACATTTCATTACCAAAGTAGGTAACATCATCAGTGCTAGAAGGGAGAGGGGGTATGCAGAGGGGAGGAGGACTGTGGGGTCCTTGGTCCTCTCTGAGCTTGGTGGTTTTCTTGCAAACATTTCATGACCCAACTAGGTAACATCATCAATGCTAGAAAGGAGTGGGGTTTAGAGAAGAGGAGAGGAGGGGGACTGTGGGGTCCTTGCTGTTCTCTGATGTTGGTTGTTTTCTTGCAGACTTTTTATTACCCAACTAGGGAACATCATCAGGGCTAGAAGGGGGCAGGATTTGTGAAGGAGGGGGAGGATGACGACTGTGGGGTCCTCGGTGCTCTCTGAGCTTGGTGGTTTTCTTGCAAACGTTTCATGACCCAACTAGGGAACATCATCAGTGCTACACAGGAGGGAGATGAGGAAGGGGAAGAGAATTGTGGAATTGATGCTCTCTGCACTGAGTAGTTTTTTTTGAAGGCTTATTACCCATCTAGGGAACATCACCAGTGCTAGAAGGGAGAGGGATATGCAGGGAGGAGGAGGAGGAGATTATGGGGTCCTTGTTGCTCTCTGAACTTGGTTGTTTTCTTGCAGACGTTTCTTGACCCAGCCAGGTAACCTCATCAGTGCAGAGTGTTTCCTAGTTGAGTAACGAAATGGCAGACTCCTCCTCCTCCTCGTGTCCGTTTCTGCAGGTAACATCCACCAATCCTGGTCTGGCTTCCCCCCCCCCTGCAAGTGGCCTGGCTTGATTCGAGAGAAATCTCAGCTTGGGATGAAAACTGTTTCTAAGAACTGCAACTTTACACAACGGCTTCTACTATCCCTACTACAGCCGCCGCCACAAACCTTTCACGATCTCTACGTCCTCCAAAGGCATTTTCCAGAGCAGTTTGTACTTGCTGGCTGTGTCAATCACACTGGCTGCCGTGTAGCTGGAAGGGAAACCCCCCAAGAGACAAAAACGGAGACTGAGAACTTCGCGGTAACAAAGCTACGGGGAGGCCTTTGCTTTAAAAAAAATCAAATACAGGTCGTCCTGGACTTACAACCATTTGTTTAGTGACCGTTTCAAGTTACAACAGCATTGGAAAAAGTGGAAGATGCTTTTTTCAGGAGGCAACTGGACTTTCCGTTTTTTTTCTTTCGAAGATGTTTCGCTCCTCCTCCAAGAAGCCTCTTCAGCTCCGACTGGATGGTGGGGAAGGGAAGGATTGACTCTCCTTGCAGACAGTTGGTCATTTGCCTCCTTTTAGAGCAGGGGTGTCCAAACTTGAGAACTTTAAGACTTGTGGACTTCAACTCCCAGAATTCCCCAGCCAGCATGGCTGGCTGGGGAATTCTGGGAGTTGAAGTCCACAAGTCTTAAAGTTCCCAAGTTTGGACACCCCTGTTTTAGAGGGTCCTTGAGGCCACCTGGAGCTTTGTCTGTGGGTCACCCGAGTGGTGCAAATGAGTTTGGAGCCTTTTTGGCTGCAGGATGTTTTCTGCCCTGTGTCCCTTCACTGTTGGCTCCACACCCATTTGCACCACTCAGGGGACCCTGAGGACACAGATAAAACCTCCAGGTGGCCTCAAGGACCCTCTCAAAGGATGCAAAGGACCAGCTGTCTTCAAGGAGCTTCAATCCTTCTCTTCCCTACCATCCAGTCAGAGCTCAAACCATGCTGGCTGGGGAATTCTGGGAGTTGAAGTCCATCCAGTGGTTAGAATGCAATATTGCAAGCTAACTCTGCCCACCAGTTCGATTTTCACCACCTCAAGGGTTAGGGTTAGATTGTTGGGGGCAAGAGGGTGACTCTGTAAACCGCTTAGAAAGGGCCGGAAAAGCATTATGAAGCAGTATATAAGTGCTACTGCTATTCCTTCTTTTCCCCCTCTTTCCTTCCCTCCAACCCTTCCTTCTTCTCTTATTCCCTTTCTCATTCTCCTTCCGGGTGGCACAGTGGTTAGAGTGTACCATTACAGGCTGACTCTGCCCACTGCCAGCAGTTCGATCCTGACTGGCTCCAGGTTGACTCAGCCTCCTGTCCTTCCGAGGTGGGTCAAATGAGGAGCCAGATTGTTGGGGGCAAAAGGCTGACTCTGTAAACTGCTTAGAGTGGCCGGTAAAGCATTATAAGGCGGTAGGGCTATTGCTATTCCTTTTCTCCTTCCTTCCTTCCTTCTCAGATTGTTGGAGGAAAGAGGCTGACTCTGTAAACCGCTTAGAGAGGGCTGGAAAGTACTGTGAAGCGGTATATAAGTCTATTGCCCTTCCTTCCTTCCTCTCCTCCATTCTCCTTCCTTCTTCTTCCCCATTTTTCTTCCTTCCTTCTTCTTCTCCCATTCTCCTTCCTTCCTTCCTCTTCCCCCATTCTCCTTCCTTCCTTCCTCTTCCCCATTCTCCTTCCTTCTTCTTCCCCATTTTTCTTCCTTCCTTCTTCTCCCATTCTCCTTCCTTCCTTCCTCTTCCCCCATTCTCCTTCCTTCCCTTCCTTCCTCTTCCCCATTCTCCTTCCTTCTTCTTCCCCATTTTTCTTCCTTCCTTCCTTCTTCTCCCATTCTCCTTCCTTCCTTCCTTCCTCTTCCCCCATTCTCCTTCCTTCCTTCCCTTCCTTCCTTACTCTTCCCCATTCTCCTTCCTTCTTCTTCCCCATTTTTCTTCCTTCCTTCCTTCTTCTTCTCCCATTCTCCTTGCTTCCTTCCTCTTCCCCCATTCTCCTTCCTTCCCTTCCTTCCTCTTCCCCATTTTCCTTCCTTCCGTCCCTTCCTTCCTCTTCCCCATTCTCCTCCCTTCTTCTTCCCCATTTTCCTTCCTTCCTTCCTTCTTTTCTGGTGGTTGAGAATGCAGTATTCGAGGCTAATTCTCTTCTCACTGCCAGGAGTTCGATCCTGACCACCTCAGGGTTGACTCAGCCTTCCGTCCTTCCAAGGTGGGTCAAATGAGGACCCCCAATTGTTGGGGGCAATGTGTTGACTCTGTAAACCGCCCGGAGAAAGGCTGGGAAGCACCGGGAAGCGGTATGCAAGTGCAGCTGTTGTTGCTACTGCTAGTGTGTACTTACAGACTCATGGAACTCCGCCGCAGGGACCCCGACTTGCGCTTCAGCGTAGTGCAAACCAGCAAGTCGGTGAAGAGGAACAGCGAGCGGTCCTTCTTCCCACCCACCGGCTTCTGGAAAGCAGATCCAGGAAAGGGTCACAAGGAAACAAGGCAGGGCTAGTGACATGCAAGGGGGCAAGCTTTGGGACCCCACAGATCTCTTGGATCAGGATTTAATGAAAATGCACGGCTATACGCAGAGTGGGTTTCCCTAATTTGGCATCCGGTCAAAATAGGATATTTTTTTTTAATGGCATAGCTGCATAGAGATGGTCCTTGACTTATAGCCACTCATTTAGTGACCGTCTGAAGTTAACAACGGCACTGAAAAAAAAGGGACTTGTGACCGTTTCTCACACTAAAACAGGGGTGTCCAAACTTGGGAACTTTAAGACTTGTGGACTTCAACTCCCAGAATTCCCCAGCCAGCAGAGCTGGCTGGGGAATTCTGGCAGTTGAAGTCCACAAGTCTTAAAGTTCCCAAGTTTGGACACCCCTGCACTAAAACAATCAGTACAAATCGTAAGGATACAAGCAACGAAGCAAGCGAGCAACAAGGAGGACTTACCACTTCCACCACCATCTCCTGCCGTAAAAACCTCCGAAGTGGAGCTTGAAGCTGTAGAGATGAGAGAGAATACAATAATAATACAATACAATAGCAGAGTTGGAAGGGACCTTGGAGGTCTTCTAGTCCAACCCCCTGCCTAGGCAGGAAACCCTATACCGTTTTAGACAAATGGCTGAGAGCATCAGGGTCACCTCCTAAAACCTTCATCAGCAATTGGCATAATAATACCAAATAAAGAAGAATATCTGCGACTTCATCTGTGAGGTCTTTGATGCTCTCTGAGCTTAAGGTTTTTTTTGGCAGGTGTCTCTTTACCCAACCAGGTAACATCATGCCTTCCCCCAGTCCTGCTGAAGCCTGCGGTATGCTGCTGGGAGCAGGCAAAAAGGCCTCCGCTTTTGTGGAAAATGGCCCGTTTTTCACCCATTTTTGTGGGGATGAGGCTGCGGGAGGCCAAAAATGGATGTATTCGGTGTATAAGATGCACCGACATTTCTACGCTCTTTTTTTGGGGGGGGGAAGGTGCGTCTTATACTCCGAATAATACGGTAGCTTGCTTGAAGAGAGCAAACCCTTCTCCCTCCTAGCACTGATAATGTTACCTAGTTGGGTAATGAAATGTCTGCAAGAAAACAGCCAAGTTCAGAGAGCACCAAGGACCCCAGAGCCCTCCTCCTCCTCTTCCTCCCCTCCCCCCTCCCATTCTCCTTATCCTCCACTCTGCAAATCCCACCTCCTTCTTCTACTGAAGATGTTACCTAGTTGGGTCATGAAACGTCTGCAAGAAAACAGCCCAGCTCGGAGAACACCAAGGACCCTACATTCCTCCACCTTCCTCTCCTGTCACTGTCCTACATTCCACAACCCTCTTCCCTCCCAGCACTGATAAAGTTACCTAGTAGGGTCATGAAACATCTGCAAGAAAACAACCCAACTCAGAGAGTACCAAGGACCCCACTTTTTTTTTTCAGATCTACCAAGACGGAAACTCGGTGTAGATAATGTAAAATAGCCGTGGCTAATTTGCGGAGAGGACTCCACCCGATCTGAAAACTTCAGCCCATGTGGGGGACATAACAATTGCACACGTGGCAAAAAGGAACAAAGACCACCCCCTACCTCCCAATATGTAGAGTTCCGGGGGGGGGGGGAAACTGGAGAAATTGGAACTAAAAACGCAAAAAGAACCCCAAAATCAGAAACTTAAACGAAGAAAAAGAACTAACTAAGCACAGGTAGAATTTAATTATGCAAGAAGATGCAGCCCCAATAATTAGAAACAACCAGAGAAAATTATTTTGAAAATGCCAACAAACCAGGGAGATAGCTGGCGTACAAATTTTAAAAAAGAAACAGAAAATAAATTAATGCAGCAACTAGAAGATGAAGAAGGAAAGGTACATTATTATCAGACAGGGGGAAAAAGCAATAGCTCTAAAACAGGGGTGTCCAAACTTGGCAACTTTAAGACTTGTGGACTTCAATTTCCAGAATTCTGGGAGTTGAAGTCCACAAGTCTTAAAGTTGCCAAGTATGGACACCCCTGCTCTAAAATATTTCCAAAGTACTATATAGCTATACTTTGTTTTTTAAAAGGAGGATATATGTTAAAATTATTAATATGAAATATGTTTATTGAAATGAAATTAGTAACACCATCAACATTAAATGGAGCCCGCTCAGATGCTGAAATATACCATGCAAATGAGATGAAGAGTGTGGAAGAGAGAAGGGAGATGAGAGGAGGAAGAGAGGGGTTAGGAGAGAGGGGGGGAAGAGGAGGAGAGAAAGAAGGAGTGGAAAGAGGAGAGAGAAGGAGAGAGGAAGGGGAAGTAGAGAAGACTTTGATCCAACTATATCGCTCCTGACGGGTTTTTTATTTGGGGTATTTTAATTGCATTCAATTTATTTAGGAGTTTTTAAACATTGTGTTTTTACTTGTTTTTATCTATCAGTTCACCTCCTCCTTGTATATGTCGTATATATGTCTTGGTATATGTTTTGTTATATGTATGTCGATATATTTATTTCCTATGTTTTGTTGTACGCCGCCCCGAGTCCTTCGGGAGAGGGTGCGGCTAAGAAATAAATATTTATTTATTTATTTATTTATTTAAGAGAGGGACGATAGAGGGAAGAAAGGAGGTAGGGAGGAGGAGAGAGGGAGAAGAAACAAGAAAGCAATGGATAGAATATAAATATGGTGTATGGAGAACAGAAGAGCCAATGATTGATGGTAAGACGAATTGACGTAACATTGAATAATCCAAAATAGTGTTAGTTAAAATATTTCCAAACTCTACGCCAACGGGAGAAAAAGGAACTTCAGGACTTACGTCTTCCATCCCTTCAATGTGGGATTCGATCTCTTGCACTATCCGTGCGTTGCGCTCCACCTCCTCTGCGCTCCTCATCCCTTTGTTGATCTTCTCAGCTACCTGCTTGATACTTTTCTGGGCTTCTATCAAGTACGGATAATCGGGGTGCTCCTCCGAGGTATGCTTGAGAAGGTCCTGATGGGGGAAGAGAGAGCAGGTGCCGTTAAGAGCGGAAGACAACCAGATGGGGAAGCTATCAGAATCGAGCTGGAAGGGGCCTTGGAGGTCTTCTAGTCCAGCCCCCTGCCCAAACAGGAGACCTTAAACCAGGGGTGTCTAAACTTGGGAACTTTAAGACTTGTGAACTTCAATTCCCAGAATTCCCCAGCATGCTGACTAGGGAATTCTGGGAGTTGAAGTCCACAAGTCTTAAAGTTCCCAAGTTTGGACACCCCTGTCCTAAACCCTCCCAGACAAATGCGCACCGCAGGGGCTAAGAAGCCTTTTCTGAGCCTGTAAAGGCAAGTAGAACAGCCGTGCCGTGCGATTTAGATCAGGACCTAGTTACCTGCGGGATCGTATTCTGCCCCATACATCCCTGCGACCAATTCGCTCGCACAGAGAGGGCCTCCTCCAGGTGCCGTCCACCAGACAGTGTCGAGGGGCGGCGCCTAGGAGTAGGGCCTTCTCTGTGGCGGGCCCAGCCCTGTGGAATGACCTCCCTCCGGATATTAGGACTACCTCTGACCTCCACTCCTTCCGTGTAAAGCTCAAGACCCACCTATTCCAAGTAGCTGGCCTGGCTCAACCATGATCTTACTATATCGCTCCTGACGGGTTTTTTATTTTTGTAATTTATTTAGGGGACTTTTTAATATTGCGATTTTAATTGTTTTTATCCATCTGCCCACCTCCTCCTTGTATATGTCTATATTATATGTATGTTTTGTCCATATTTGTATTTTTATGTGTTTTATTGTACGCCGCCCCGAGTCCTTCGGGAGAGGGTGCGGCTAAGAAATAATAATAATAATAATAATAATAATAATAATAATAATAATAATAATAATAATAATAATAATAATAATAATAATAATAATTATTATTATTATTATTATTAGATTCGCTAGAAAGCAGTATTTCCTGCTTTCTCGCGAATATAAATCGTGCCGCACAGCTAATGGTCAGAACTTTTTAAAACTTTTTTTTTAGCATTTTTTTTTTACTACCGATTCACCCGAATCGGTAGTAAAAAAAATGCTTTAAAAAGGTTTTTAAAAGGTTCCGATGATCAGCTGTGGCAATCAGAACTTTTAAAAAACTTTTTAAAAGCATTTTTTTATTGCAGGTTTGAGCGAATGGGCCCGAACCGATAGCCTTTCACCCCTGGTGTTAGAGCACCTGCAATTTCTAGAGGCAAGCTGTTCCGCTGGTTAACTGTTCTCACCGCAACCCATTTACAGTGAACAAGTGCAAAATTTCCGTGGTTAAGTGAGACATTTGCTAAGCGAATTTTGCTCCATTTTTAGGAACATCCTTCTCACTAAGGGAATCACTGCCGTTGTTACAGTTAGCAACATGGTTGTTAAGTGAATCTGGCTTCCTCCTTGACTTTGCTTGCCAGAAGGTGGAAAAAATTGACATTTCGTGGGAAACAAATCCCAGGAAATGTATTATTGTTAGCTGTCCAGAGTTGTGGATACAAACTGGGTGGTTATAGAAATGAAATGAATGAATGAATGAATGAATGAATGAATGAATGAATGAATGAATGAATGATTCATTCATTCATTCATTCATTCATTCATTCATTCATAAATAAGTTTCTGCCCGCATTTTATCACAGCAGCCCAAAATTTGGTTGGATCAGAGAAAGCATAAAAAAACATTAAACCAAAATTCACACAAATATTTCCACATGCTAGCTAGGCAAATAGTTTCGAGCAGAATAGCCATCACGCATCACCTTGGAGGTCATCTAGTCCGACCCACTGCTCAGGCAGGAGACTGTATAACGTTTCAGACAAATGCCTCTCCAATTCTTTCTTAAAAGCCTCCAGTGCACTCACAATCTCTGGTGGCAAGCTGTTCCACTGGTTAATTGTTCTCACTTCAGGAAATATCACCTTAGTTCTAAGTTGCTTCTCTCCTTGATTAGTTTCCACCCATTGCCTCTTGTTCTACACTCAGGTGCCTTGGAGAATAGTTTGACTCCCTCTTGAGATATTGGAAGACTGCTATCATGTCTCCCTGAGTCCTTCTTTTCATTAAACTAGACGTACTCAATTCAATTCAGCTCAGAATAGTGCTCAAAGGGACCTTGGAGGTCTTCTAGTCCAACCCCCTGCTCAAGCAGGAGATCCTATACCAGGGGTCCCCAACCCCTAGTCCGAAGCCCCACCTGTGGGAAGCAGATAGCACACGAAATCACACACTGCCCTATGCCATTTCAGGACAAATGGCTCTCCAGCCTCTTCTTAAAAGCCTCCAGTGACGGAGCTTTCACTACTTCTGGTGGCAAGCTGTTCCACTGGTTAATTGTTTTCATAGGAAATTCCTCCTTAGTTCTAGGTTGCTTCCCTCCTTGGTTAGTTTCCATCCTTTGCTTCTTTTCCTGCCTTCGAGGGCTTTGGAGAATAGGTGGACCCCCTCAAATACTGGAAGACTGCTATCAAGTCATCCCTGCTCCTTCTCTTCGTTAGACTAAAAGAGTTGAAAGGGACCTTGGAGGTCGTCTAGTCCAACCCCCTGCTGAAGCAGGAGACCCTATACCATTTCAGGCCCGTGGGTGTCCAGTCTCTTCTTAAAAACCTCCAGTAATGGAGCACCCACAACTTCTGGTGGCAAGCTGTTCCACTGGTTAATTGGAAGTTCCTCCTTAATCCCAAGCTGCTTCTCTCTGTTTCCATCCATTGCTTCTTGTCCTGCCTTCGGGGGCTTTGGAGAACAGGATGACCCCCTATTCTTTGTGACAGCCTATTAAATATTGGAAGACTGCTATCATACAATATACAATATACAATAGTAGAGTTGGAAGGGACCTTGGAGGTCTTCTAGTCCAACCCCCTGCCTAGGCAGGAAACCCTATACCATTTCAGACAGATGGCTATCCAACATCTTCTTAAAGACTTCCAGTGTTGGGGCATTCACAATTTCTGGAGGCAACTTCTGTTCCACTGATTCATTGTTCTAACTGTCAGGAAATTCCTCCTTAATTCTAAGTTGCTTCTCTCCTTGATTAGTCTCCACCCATTGCTTCTTGTTCTGCCCTCAGGTGCCTTGGAAAATGTCTCCCTTAGTCCTTTTCATTAAACTAGACATACCCAATTCCGGAACCACTTAACCACATCTTGTGCCAAGCCCAGAGGATTCACAGACATCGTCGGTTACCGAACAAGTGCCAGCAGCTTCTGGAAGCCAAAAAGGACTGAGCGGAAGAGCCATCCCTGCCCAACGTAACCATCTCCTGGGTGATTCACGCCCATCAATTGGCTTGGATAAGTGGCCAGCTGCAAGCATCAGGGCTGGATAATCGAATGCCAACTATGCCAACGGTCATCCATCTTCAGAGGAGCTAGGAAGGGCGATTCTGGGTGGTCCATTCTTGTGCCATGTCATTTATTTATAAGAGCCAGGAAGGCAAGGATTGTGAAGCCCATCAGTTGTGTGTGTCAAAACCACACGCACACACACCAATGCTGCCTACTGTAAACTAGAGGTGTTGCCAACATTGTCTCTGCCTTTCGTCACACTACGGCACAAAACTTCTCTGCCTTGTGGTATATTTCTTCCTCCGCAGGCCATTTTCTCGCGCTAAACATTTCCTTGACTTCCTGATTCCTTTTTTTTCCCCGTGCCAAGAGTATCTGAGTTTGCAACTACCCGCTTGGGGGGAGGGAGGGAGGGGGGGTGGACGTCCACACATTGCTTCAAGCCTTAGGAATTTGGCAAATGTTGACATTTGCCGGAGAGGCTCGCAAAAGGCTCCGAAAAGAATTATTCCCAATAAAAAAATAAAACATGGAAGCATTAAATCTTCCTCACAACGGGCAAAAGGTCATCGAGCCCAACATCCTGTTTCTAATAGAATTGCAGAGCGGGAAGGGACATTGGAGGTCTTCTAGTCCAACCCACTGCGTAAGCAGGAGACCCTGGGCCATTTGATCAGGGCTAAGCCAGATCCTTCTGCAAATTCCTCCTCCTCCTCCATCATCATCATCATCATCTTCTTCTTCTTCTTCTTCTTCTTCTTCTTCTTCTTCTTCTTCTTCTTCTTCTTCTTCTTCTTCTTCTTCTTCTTCTTCTTCTTCTTCTTCTTCTTCTTCTTCTTCTTCTTCATCTTTTTATCCCAATTTCACAAATTGCAAAAATACACACATCTAGGCTCCAGGCTGGAACCAGGAGACGGTGAGTTCTAGTCCCACCTTAGTCATGAAAGCTGGTTGGGTGGCTTTGGGCCAATGAACAGGAGACTGTGAGTTCTAGTCCCATCCTGGACATAAATTGTTCCAACTCCCACCCTCAAAATGATGCTATAGAGCCCTGCACCCCAAGACAACTAGACACAAGGACATTTTTTCCCGAATGCCATCCCTCTGCTAAACAAATAATCCCCTCCCCACTGTCAAACCATTCACTAAGGCTGCATTACTATTATTCTTCTCTTCCTTACTAGTATCCATCTCTCCCCACTTATTACTATTGTCACTACGTTAATTGGTTTGTCAATTGACCTTATATTCTGAGTTATACTGTAGAAAGGTTTTTCTTATCTGACAATTATTTACTGCACATGCCTCCTAACACGTTTCATAATACGTCACACATTCTTGTACTTTCCTTCTGATCTTTCGTCTGCCTGCCGAAGGAGGTGGGCAGCAATTGTTCTTCCCAGAATGTAACAATTAGATAGATTTGTTTTATTTTATTTTCATATTAAAGTTTGTTTTCATTAGAACATGTTCTCGGGTTTTTGTTTATTTCTTATCAAGAGATATGCTACTGGGAAGAGCTGCGATCCGCACCTCAATCAAAGGTGGGGGGAAAATTCCCTCCTTTCACAACTATAACCACGTTGCTTGTATTTTTCAATTTATATTGTTTTTATTTGTTTCCTAGTACAATTTGATAGCTTATTAGTACCATATGACTATCACTAAGTGTTGTATCTTTTTATTCTTATGTATTTTATTCTCCTTACGTACACTGAGAGCATCTGCACCAAAGACAAATTCCTTGTGTGTCCAATCATCCTTGGTCAATAAAGAATTCTATTCTATTCTATTCTATTCTATTCTATTCTATTCTATTCCTTATACTGTTCTACTCTACTCTACTCCACTCCACTCCACTCCTATTCCACTCCATTCCTATTCTATTCCTTATTCTGTTCTATTCTACTCTACTCTACATACTCTACTCTATTCCGTTCCTACTCTATTCTACTCTACTCCTTTCCTTTCCTTTCCTATTCTATTCCATTCCATTGTACTCTACTCTACTCCATTCCATTCCTATTCCTATTTCACTCCACTATTCCTATTCCTATTCCACTCCTATTCTATTCTATTCTGTTTCATTCTATTCTACTCTACTCTACTCTATTCTACTCCATTCCAATTGTGATCATATACTACCTGCATTTCACATCCCCCTGGATGATAGACAGATATGGTTTCCTTCAAAGGGCTATTTTAGAAAAGAGATTTCAATCTCTCCCCCCCCCCCTCCAAGGATGGAGGTCTCAGCGGTCCAAAATGAGTAATCAGCCTTTCTTTAAATAGCTCCAAACTGAGGCTTTGAACAGGCATGTAAAATATTCAAGGAATTCAGCCAGGAAGGGGAAACCTGACCATTTAGTTTCCACACCATTGAAAAATCAGCGTCAACGGACAGCAACTCCGCAGAAAACACAAGAGGGAAAAATTCCCATGGAAAACATCCATGTCACACTGGCTGCTTCTAGCTCCTCTCCGAGTTTACGCAAGAAATCTCCCTTGGGGAATTTTTTGGGAGCAAAAAAAGAAAGAAAGAAAATAAAAATGGATTTTTTTTTCCAGCACCTAATCATTGTGATGCATTCAGTTAAATCTCTGAGACGGTTTGAAAAAAACAACAACAACAGAGAAGTAAAACAGACAGAAGAAAGGAAACGGAAAACTAAGAAAATGAAAAGAAGGCCAAAAATATTAGGAGCTGAAAAAAAATAACATTAGGGCCAGTCCTCGACTTACAATCATTCATTTAGTGACAACGGCATTGAAAAAAAGTGACTGATTAAATACAAAACAGCAGAATTAACAAGAGGGGAAAAATATAAGATAGATTGTATGTAAAAATGCTATGAAATAAGAAATATAAGACAAGCAAATGTATATATAAAAGATGTATTGTATGAAATCAATAGAGATAAAAGATAAGTAAAGATAAGTAAAACTATGTAAAATATGTAAAAGATAAAAATATGTAAAAGATAAGTAAAAATATGTATGTATGTACGTGTGTGTGTGTGTGTGTGTGTGTGTATGTTGTATTTGTGCTGATAAATAAATAAAGGGAGGCTAAAGTAAAGCCACAGGCTCTCCTCCTTATGAGCTGAGCCAGGGAAATAGGGCATACCAGGGGTTGTAACACAAATACATATATATATATGTCTAAGATATAATACTGCCTAAGATATAATACAGCCCAGGTTCAAATCCCAGTAAGGGTATGGCTAGCTGATGAGAGGTAATTAGCTCGAAATAGATCTATACTAGTCTCCCTTTATTTATTTATCAGTACAAATACAAAACAAATATAAAAAGGCAACATTAAAAATAATAATATGGTTTTCTGCCTGCATGGTCTTCTTTTGATGAGCCGAAGGACAGAAAGAGGGAGTAGTGACCTTCCTCCCATATTTAGGCATACCAGGGGTTGTAACACAAATACATACCTATTTCCCTGGCTCAACTGATAAGGAGGAGAGCCTGTGGCTTAGTGGCTAACAAATCTGCCTAATATGTAACACAGCCCAGGTTCAAATCCCAGTAAGGGTATGGCTAGGTGATGAGAGCTAAATAGCTTGAAATAGATCTAGACTAGTCTCCCTTTATTTATTTATCAGAACAAATACAACACACACACACACACACACACACACACACACATATATACATACACTCACTTTTACATACATACATTTTTAGTTATCTTTATATCTGTGTGTTGTATTTGTTCTGATAAAGAAATAAAGGGAGACTAGTCTAGATCTATTTCAAGCTATTTAGCTCTCATCAGCTAGCCATACCCTTACTGGGAATCGAACCAGGGCTGTATTGCATATTAGGCCGATGTAATTGCCACTAAGCCACAGGCCCTCTTCCTTATCAGCTAGGCCAGGGAAATAGGTATGTATTTGTGTTACAACCCCTGGTATGCCCAAATATGGGAGGGAGCTCACTGCTCCCCCTATACACACACATACCTTTTTAGTTATCTTTTATCTCTATTGATTCCATACAATACATCTTTTATATATGTATGCATATTTTTACTTATCCCCATATATAGATATAGACGTATAAGGTATATATGTACAGACAAGAGAAACAGAATGGATATTTAAAAGATGTAGAAGTGTTGCAAAGGTGATATAAATCTCTTCGATTGTGGTTTCTTTTGAGCCAAATAAACAGCCCTGCTTGAGATACTCACTTTGACCAGAAGTTCGTAGCGTGGAATTCGTTGCACTGGCTTGATCATGAGGTCAGCAAGGGCCTGCTTCTCTTTGTTTTCCCTCATGCTTTGCTACAGGGAGCAAGGAAGAATAAGAAAAAAAGATAGAGACTTAAATATCTCTAACTAAAGAGCCCGGGGTGACATGCTTTTGTCTAGGAGTTAAGGCAACAGGCGGGAAACCAGGAGGCGGAGAATTCTAGTACCACCTCAGGCATGAAATCTGGGTGACTTTGGGCCAATCACCAGGAGATGGTGAGTTCTAGTCCCACCTTAGGCATGAAATCTGGGTGACTTTGGTCCAATCACTGGGAGGCAGTGAGTTCTAGTCCCACCCTAGGCATGAAATCTGGGTGACTTTGGTCCAACCACTGGGAGGCAGTGAGTTCTAGTGCCGCCTTCGGCATGAAATCTGGGTGACTTTGGGCCAATCACCAGGAGACGGTGAGTTCTAGTCCTACCCTAGGCATGAAATCTGGGTGACTTTGGGCCAATCACCAGGAGACCATGAGTTCTAGTCCCACTTTAGGCATGAAATCTGGGTGACTTTGGGCCAATCACCGGGAGGCAGTGAGTTCTAGCACCGCCTTCGGCATGAAAGCCAGTTAGCTAACTTTGATTATTATGATGTTACCTAGTTGGGTAATGCAGCTCCTACAAGAAATTTCAAACATATACACTACGTACAGCAGGGGTGTCCAAACTTGGCAACTTTAAGACTTGTGAGCAGAGCTGGCTGGGGAATTCTGGGAGTTGAAGTCCACAAGTCTTAAAGTTCCCAAGTTTGGGCACCCCTGACGTACAGTAATCCAGGGCCCCCCGTCCCCCATTTTGGCCGGCAGGAGTGTAGTGCAGGAGGCCGTCCAGGTTAAAAACAGAGTGCACGGGGGCCACCGCAGCCCCCCTCCCCATGCCCCATTTTTGCTAGCAGAGGCATCGCGGGCTGGTTCTTTGCTATTTCCAGGCTGGTCCCACGGGCCAGATCTAAGCCCCCCGGGGGCCGGATGCAGCCCATGGGCCTTTGGGTTGACACCCCTGCAGTCTGTGTTTATATCATAATAAATAGCAGTAAATAGATACACTTATTTATTATGATATAAACACATATGTAGTATGCATGCCTGAAATGTTTGAAATGACCAAGCTCAGGGAGCACCAAGGACTCCTCAGTAAATATGGCCAAGGATAAGGGATTATGGGATATGGAGACCCCCAAACATTTGATCGGGCAAGGCGCTAATGTGCACCAAGCTAAGGAGCCTAGTTAATGACTTCAATCCAAGAAGCTGTAAATGGCCAGATGGTCTTTTTCAAAAAACAAAACATCAAAAGCAGAGAAAGACAGGAAGGAAGGAAAGAAAGACAGAATGGAGGGTGGGAGGGAGGAAAGAAGGAAGGAAGAAAAGGAAAGGAAGGAAAAAAGAAAGAAAGAAGGAAGGAAAAAAGAAAGAAGGGAGGGAGGAACAAAGGAAGGGAGGGAAGGAAGGAAGAAGGGAGGGGGGGTGGGAGGAAAGAAGGAAGGAAGAAAAGGAAGGAAAGAATGAAAGAAAGAAGAAAAGAAAGAATGGAGGGAGGGAGGAAAGAAGGAAGGAAAGGAAAGCAGGAAGGAAAAAATAAAGAAAGAAGGAAGGAAGGATAGAAGGAAGAAAAGAAAGAAGGGAGGGAGGAAGGAAAGGAAGAAGAAAAGAAAGAAAGAAGGGAAGGAGGGAGGAAAGAAGGAAGGTAGGAGAGGAAGGAAGGGAAAGGAAGCAAAGGAAGGAAAGAAAGAAAGAAGAAAAGAAAGAAAGAATGGAGGGAGGGGAGGAAAGAAGGAAGAAAAGGAAAGGAAGGAAGGAAAAAAGAAAGAAAGAAGGAAGGAAAGAAGGAAGGAAGGAAAGAAAGAAGGAAGAAAAAGAAAGAAGGGATGGAGGGCGGAAGGAAAGGAAGGAAGGAAGGAAGAAAGAAAGAAAGAAAGAAAGAAAGAAAGAAAGAAAGAAAGAAAGAAAGAAAGAAAGAAAGAAAGAAAGAAAGAAAAAGAAAGAAAGAAAGAAAGAAAGAAAGAAGCACAGGTTGGCAAAAGAAAAAGCAACAGAGAAAGTCAACAAAACCCAAGGCATTATTAAACTGATCTTTTAGTTCAGTTTAAAGAAACATTTCACCTTGGCCAGTTTTACAATGAAAATGTTAGCTGCCACCTCATGCTTGCTTGTGATTTGCTGCCATGCAATGACAGTCTGCCCTAAACTCTGGGGAGGGTGAACGGGAGAGGAATGTTTGTGGGAAAACGAAAGTAACTTCTGTATCTCCCTGCGATGCTGCTTCAAGGTCAACCAGGTGGGAGAAGAAGGCAGCGGCATACCAAGCAAGCTTCAACTGACTGTTCTGAAAACATCTTGCCTAAATCTTACTGGTCGGGGGGGGGGGGGGATCTGCGATGGGAGGCAGTTAAGGAAGGGAAAAGCTGAACTTAGAAAGGAAGGAAGGAAGGAAAGAAGGAAGGAAGGAAGGAAAAGAAAAGGAAAAGGAAAAAGAGAAGAAAGAAAGAAAGAAAGAAAGAAAGAAAGAAAGAAAGAAAGAAAGAAAGAAAGAAAGAAAGAAAGAAAGAACAGAGAGAAGCACAGGCAAGAACTAATTATCTGAAAACTGATCATTTTTTAGAAGGCTTCTGGCTTAACAAGAAGTTGAAGCTGAGCAGGACAGACAGAAGGACTTCTTACCGCCAGAAATTTCATAAACGCCGGTCGGGCTTCCTTGGCAATCCTTATGGCATCTTTGGCGTTTAGAAAATTATCGATGTAGGCAGAATAAATATTCACCAAGATGTCTTTGGAAAACTAAAAAAAAAAAAAAGAGAGAGAGAGCAAAACAATGAACAAATGTGCAAACAAGGATATTTGATCCAGAAAAGATCAGAGTTAACTGCTGGGGTGATTTGGGGAGAGATAAGAAGCTGTGGTAAACTTTCTATGAGTTAAATACAATAAAGGATTTTTTAATAGAGGGTTTTGAAATTTTAATTGCGCTGCTGTTCTACCTGTCATTCCCATTAATATAGCAGACTAGCCAATAACCTGGCCTTCCCTGGGAATTTATTTATAGGGGAAAAATGTCCAGGCCAAACGTAATTTCTAATGGTGGAGCTTCCCACTTACCAGAGGGAGCCCCCTGGTGGAGGACTGTGAAGCCGTTACCATGGCAAGTCTACCGTGCTGTACAATAGAAGCCATTTTATGGCAGTACAGTAGAAGCCGTTTTAAGGCACAACAGGTTGTATCTCAACAGAGCATACATCCCGAGGGGTGTTAGGGGTATCTTATCCCCCACAGTATTTTTTTCCAGAGAGTAAGTCATCTGTGTACCAAGTTGGTTGAAATTGCTCAAGGCGCTCCAGAGTTATGCTGAAACACACACACACACACACACACATCTATTTTTATACACACACACACAGATAGAGAGAGAGAGAGACATAGGTAGGTAGGTAGGTAGGTAGGTAGGTAGGTAGGTAGGTAGGTAGGTAGGTAGATAGATAGATAGATATAGAGATAGATAGATAGATAGAGAGACATAGATAGATAGATAGACAGACAGACAGACAGACAGAGACAGATAGACAAAGTAGGTAGGTAGGTAGATAGATAGATAGATAGATAGATAGATAGATAGATAGATAGATAGATAGATAGACAGACATAGATAGATAGATAGGCATAGATAGATAGATAGATAGATAGATAGATAGATAGATAGACATAGATAGATAGATAGATAGATAGATAGATAGATAGATAGATAGATACATACATACATACATACATACATACATACATACATACATACATACATACATAGGCATAGATAGATAGATAGGCAAAAACAGATCATGCCAGACTAATCTTATTGCATTCTTTGATAATGTGACAAAATTAGTGGACCAGAGGAATGTCGTTGATATAGTTTACTTGGATTTCAGTAAGGCTTTTGATAAGGTGGACCATAACCTACTACTAGATAAAGTAGAAGAATGTGGGTTAGACAGCATCACCACCAGATGGATTCGTAACTGGCTGACCAACCGCACTCAACGTGTAGTCCTCAATGGAACTGCATCTACATGGAGGGAGATATGCAGTGGAGTACCCCAAGGCTCTGTTTTAGGCCCAGGACTCTTCAACATCTTCATCAATGATTTGGATGAGGGAATAAATGGGGAACTCATCAAATTTGCAGATGATACCAAGCTGGCAGGAATAGCCAACACTCCAGAAAGATAGGCTTAAGATACAGAAGGATCTTGACAAACTTGAACATTGGGCACTATCTAATAAAATGAAATTCAATGGTGAAAAGAGTAAGGTTCTACATTTAGGCAACAAAAACGGAATGCACAGGTACAGTATAGGTGATACCTTACTCAGTAGTAGTAACTGTGAAAGGGATCTTGGAGTCCTAGTGGACAACCATTTAAATATGAGCCAGCAGTGTGCAGCAGCTGCCAAAAAAGCCAACACAGTTCTAGGCTGCATCAACAGAGGGATAGAATCAAGATCACGTGAAGTGTTAATACCACTTTATAATGCCTTGGTAAGGCCACACTTGGGATACTGCATTCAGTTCTGGTTGCCACGATGTAAAAAAGATGTGGAGACTCTAGAAAGAGTGCAGAGAAGAGCAACAAAGAGGATTAGGGGACTGGAGACTAAAACATATGAAGAACAGTTGCAGGAACTGGGTATGTTTAGCTTAAGAGAAAGAAGGACTAGGGGAGACATGATAGCATTATTCCAATATCTCAGAGGTTGCCACAAAGAAGAGGGAGTCAAACTATTCTCCAAAGCACCTGAGGGTAGAACAAGAAGCAATGGGTGGAAACTAATCAAGGAGAGAAGCAACTTAGAAATGAGGAGAAATTTCCTGACAGTGAGAACAATTAATCAGTGGAACAGCTTGCCTCCAGAAGTTGTGAATGCCCCAACACTGGAAGTCTTTAAGAAGATGTTGGATAGCTATTTGTCTGAAACGGTATAGGGTTTCCTGCCTAGGCAGGGGGTTGGACTAGAAGACCTCCAAGGTCCCTTCCAACTCTACTATTGTATTGTATTGTATTGTATTGTATTGTATTGTATTGTATTGTATTGTATTGTATTGTATTATAGATAGATAGATAGATAGATAGATAGATAGATAGATAGATAGATAGATAGATAGATAGACAGACATAAATAGATAGATAGATAGATAGATAGATAGATAGATAGATAGATAGATAGATAGATAGGCATAGATAGATAGATAGATAGATAGATAGATAGATAGATGGATGGATGGATGGATGGATGGATGGATGGATGGATGGATGGATGGATGGATGGATGGATGGATGGGTAGATAGATAGACAGACAGACATAGATAGATAGACAGGCATAGATAGATAAATAGATATAGACATAGATAGATATGATAGATAGATAGATAGATAGATAGATAGATAGATAGATAGATAGATAGATAGATAGATAGATGACACATCAATCACTTGAAAATAGAGTCAGAAGTTGAAAAATTGTAAACTTCTGTGTAAGGGGTGGGAAACTAATATTGTAATATATTTGTCAGTATTCACCTAGGAGGCCTAACATATGTACAGGTAGTTCGTAACTTATAACAGTTCATTTAGTGACTGCTCAAAGTTACAACGGCACTGAACAAAGGGACCTACGACCATTTTTACGACTATGGCCGCATCCTCATAGACACCTGATTAAAATACAGATGCTTGGCAACTAGCTCATATTTATGACGGCCGCAGTGCCCCGGGGTCCCCTTTGGCGACCTTCTCTGACAAGCGAAGACAATGGGGAAGTCAGATTCACTTAGCAACCGTGTGCCTAGCATAACAGCGGCAGTGATTCACTTAACAACCGTGGCAAGGAAGGCTGTAACATAAGGCGGAACACGCTTAGTAACCGTTCTCGCTTAGCAACAGCAATTTTGGGCTCAATTGTGGTCGTATGTCGAGGCCTACCTGTGCTACCTAGGTCTACTCAGAAGGAAAAACCCAGGAGAGCCATTGGGAGCCGTGCCAAGCCAAACAAACAAAAAAAGAGAGAGATAATTTTACCAACTTAGGAGAAATCTCCCACGTGAATTTCCAGCCGAATTGCCATTTGAAGCACTCCGTAAGTGGGAGAACATGTTCCCAAGGGATTGCTAAAACCAGAGTTTGAGTGAGCCGATGACGTGACGATGTCTCTGACTCATCCTCTCTTGCCTTCCAAGCACATCCTTAACTTTATTACTGTTGAAACCTACCATAATTCCTGGGCTCAAATGCAAAGCGAGAAGGCCGACAACCCTGGTTAACCTCAAAATGTGGAGCACCGTTAGGCTCAGCTAATCATGGAGGCAAAGGCCAGAATCGGATCAATCGGATCAATGAAAAGCCAGTGCTTAAGGGGCTAGAAACCAGGAGATGGTGAGGCTTTCGATACCATCGACCATGGTATCCTACTGCGACGACTCGGGGGGTTGGGAGTGGGGGGCACCGTTTTACAGTGGTTCTCCTCCTACCTGTCGGATCTGTCGCAGTTTGTGTTGACTGGAGGGCAGAGATCGACCCCCAGGCGCGTCACTTGTGGGGTGCCCCAGGGGTCGGTTCTCTCACTCCTCCTGTTCAACATATATATGAAACCGCTGGGCGAGATCATCCATGGTTTTGGGGTATGGTATCATCAATATGCTGATGATACCCAACTTTTCATCTCTACCCCAAACCACCCAAACGATGCCCTCGACGTGATGTCCCGATGCCTGGAGGCTGTGCGGATCTGGATGGGGAGGAACAGACTCAAGCTCAATCCCTCCAAGACTGAGTGGCTGAGGTTCCCGTCATCCCGATTTGTACATCTTGTTCCATCTTTGACGATAGGGGGAGAAATTTTAGCCCCCTCAGAGAAGGCTCACAATCTGGGAGTCCTCCTGGATACGCGGCTTAGTTTAGAAGAACACCTGACGGCCGTGACCAGGGGGGCCTTTTACCAGGTTCGCCTGGTACGTCAGTTGCGCCCCTTCCTGGATCGGGATGCTCTGTGCACAGTCACTCATGCCCTCGTCCTTTCTCGCCTGGACTACTGCAATGCTCTCTACATGGGGCTGCCCTTGAAGAGCACCCGGAGGCTTCAGCTGGTCCAGAATGCGGCCACGCGGGTTGTCATGGGGGTACTTAGGTGCTCCCATGTCACACCCCTTTTAGATGGCCTGCACTGGTTGCCGGTTGTTTTCTGGGTGCGATTCAAGGTATTAATTATGACCTTTAAAGCGCTCCATGGCTTAGGCCCAGGGTACCTGCGAGACCACCTACTGCCACCAGTAGCCTCCCACCGTCCAGTACGATCCCACAGAGTCAGCCAGGCAGTGTCGGCTGGTGACCCCCAGGGGGAGAGCCTTCTCTGTGGGAGCGCCTTCCCTCTGGAATGAGCTGCCCCCGGAGCTCCGCATAATCCCTGACCTCCGGTCCTTCCGACGCGCCCTAAAAAGTTGGCTTTTCCAGCAAGCCGGCCTGGCCTGTTAATTTTAACTCATTTTTTAAATGTATCATTCTATAAATTCGATTTGTTTTTTGGATATATATTTAATTTCTTTTTAACTTTTCGACATGTGTGTTTTTTAATGTTGTACGCCGCCCTGAGTCCTTTGGGAGAAGGGTGGCATATAAATCCAATAAAAACAAACAAACAAACAAGATTTAGGCATGAAACCCAGCTGGGTGTCTTTGGGCCAATCACCAGGAGACGGTGAGTTCTAGTCCCGCCTTAGGGATGAAAGACTGGTGATTTGGGGCCAAAGTCACTCCACCGCTTCTCGTAACCAAGACTTGAACTGACCATCTCCCCGTTTCCAGCCTGGTGCTTGTAACTACTAGACCAAACTGGCTTTTATTTAATTTATCTATTAAAAGGATAGGCTGCCCATCTCACTCGGTATTTATTTTAATCCGTATTCCATTGAATAGGAATAATTTGGACAAACCTCTATTGGCAAAAGAGCCAAGAGGAGTTAGCTACATAGAAGAATAAGCAAGGAAAGGGGAAGGGAATTGTGGTCAGATCTCGGAAAGAGAAGGATAATTGGAATATGGCTAATATGGTTGAACAAGCCAACATTTATGAAGAACAGGGGTCACCAACCTTTCAGACCTCGGGGACCACTAAATTCATAATTTTAAATCCCACGGACCACTAATATGATCTGCCTAATGTACGCCTGTGTGGGCGTGGCTAGGTGGTCATGTGACTGGGTGGGTGTGGCCAACTCGATGTCACTCACGTTGAGGGGCGTCTAGCCAGCCTCTACTCGCCCCTCCCCTCCCAGCCCCTCCTCGCCTGCCCACCCGGTCTCCTTAGGGCCCCAACAGGAATCAGTTGCTGGAGCTAAGCAGCCATCAGGAGAAAGAGTTGGCAAAACAGTTCAAATTGGATCTGACCGAGAAGGAGGCTCAGCAGAAGCACCTCACTGAGGACTAGGAGCATAGGCTTTCCGAGCCGAGGGAAGACCTGCGGGAGTGCAAGGCCAGGTGCTGGCGCCTGGAGGCTCAGCGGGCTGAGATGGTCAGCCAGTTCCAGGCCATGATGCAGTCCCACTCCAGCTCTTCGTCACCAGCGCCTCTTCCCTCCAGCCTTTGCCCAAAGCCCCCCACCAGGAGGCCGAAGCAGACCCCAAGTCAGAATTTCTGCCCCCCTCCGACCCCCACAAAAAGACCCCTAGGGGGAGACTCTCTGCAGCAACACAAGCGTTCATTCCACGTATCCATCCTCGGAGCCGTAATTTGAGGACCCCGGATTGAGTGCAATATCAAAAATGCAAATAATGTTTCTGCGGACCGCCACAATCTTCTCGCAGACCACCAGTTGGTGACCGCTGGACTAGAAGCCATCCCCATCACGGCCCCTTCTCCCCTCTCCTCCGGAAGGGGCACGTGGGAACGGTACTCACAGACTGCACTAGGATGTCTCCCACTTTCTGCTTCTCGTGCCAATTCTGGACACATTCGGAGACCTCCTCCAAGAACTCCTCGTGATGTTCCAGCAACTCAGGAATCTGGTCGAAGATCTCGTCCACCAGCGAGGGGTCGCAGAGGGTAGAATTTTCCGGCTGTTTCAGGGGCTTCATGTAACCCTGGAAGAACAGAAGAAAGGAACCAAAATAAATGGGATTTAGAAACACGGGAAGTCAGAGGGCAGATAGTCCTAGAATAGAGCTGCAAGGACCATTTTTATAACCTACTAATTAAAAGTGGGTTTGTTTTAAATGCCCAGAATTGAGTCTGGGAACTCCGCACGCTTTAAAGTACTACTACTACTACTACAAAAAAAAAGTACTTTCCAAAATTAAAAAATAAACAAATACAGATAGTTCTTGACTTTTTAGAATCACAACTGAGTTCAAATTTTCCATGGCAGGACAGTGGTTAAGTGAGTCGCTCCTCGTTTTACAACTGTCTTACAGCTGTTGTTAAATGGATCACTGCAGTTATTACGTGAATCACACAGCCATTAAGCAAATCAGGTTTCTCCCCTCGATTTTGCTTGTTAGAAGCCAGCTGGGAAGGTTGCAAATGTAAGTGATTATATGACCCCAGAACAGAGCATTAATGCTAGTTGCCAATCATCCAAATTTTGCTGACAGGCAGTCCTCGGCATACGACCACAGTGGAGCCCAAACTGTCTGTTGCTAAGCAAAACAGTTGTTAAGTGAATTTTGTCTCCTATTCTACGATCTTTCTCGCCATAGTTGTTACGTGAATCGCTGCGGTTAAGTTAGTGACACGGTCGTTGAGTGAATCCAGCTAGCTTCCCCCTTGACTTTGCTCACAAAAGGGGATATATAGCGTGGACCCTGCAACCGACATAAGTACATGCCAGTGGCCAAGCATTCAGCTCAAATGCAATCCTTTGTGCGAATGATATGATAAGCTGTGTTATTTGCAGTCGCCTGGGCTTTTATAATAACATCTCAGCTTGTCCCGGACACCCGTGGCGTGTCTACTTCCACTCCTGCCAAAAAGGATGGCTTACCTGCATCAAGGTACGGAGAGACTCCACATAGGACTGCTCCGTGTCCAACAGGGTCATGGTGACATGTTTCCGCATATCCTGCAAGGAAGAACAGAGGGGCATTAAAAGATCATCTGTCTTGCCGTATGTATATATGCCGTGTCCTTCTCCGGGCGCAAATAATCCTCAGAATTTGCGTACCTCACCGCAGAGGAAGCGATGAGCGTACCACCTCTTTGCCTAGGTCTAACCCACTTCTGGACCTGATCTGCCGTCCCAGACGCCTCCAACTCTAAACACGCGCAGAGTTATATTTATAGATAAATATAAATAAATATGAGATCGGAAGGGCGACATTTGCAAGCAATTTGCAGCCTGTGGTGAAAGAGATTCTGCGGGATTGACTGGCGTCGAGCATCCGAATTGTAGAATTACACTCGGCGCACAATTTATATTTGGGTTTGTTCCATCGATACAGGTCGTCCTCGACTTACGACGACAACGGAGCTCAAATTTTCTGTTGGCTAAGTGAGATTTACCTCACAAAATTTCGCTCCATTTTACGACCATTTCTGCCACCGCTGTTAAGGGGATCCCTGCTGTTGTGAAATGAGGGAGTGAATTTGGCTTCCCCCATTGACGTGGCTCGCCGGGAGGTCGGAAAAGGGGATCGGTTGAGCTCGGGACACTCTGACCGTCATAAATATGAGTCAGTTGCCAAAGTGTCTGAATTCTGATCGCGTGACCCTGGGGATTGCTGCAACGGTCGTTAAGCGTTGATTAATTGAAAAAAAGAAACCTATGTCCATTTTTCACACTTACGACCGTTGCCGGATTGAAATTTAGGTACTTGGCGACTGCTTTGTATTTATGACAGTTGCATTGTCTTGATGGTCACAAAATGACCATTAGTGACCTTCACAGAGGACGTGTCCAGCCCTTGAGGTCTCTTCTGGATCCAGAGCTCCTGCTCGATCCGGGGGTTGGACTAGATGACCTCCAAGGTCCCTTCCAATTCTATTATTCTCACTCACGCTCAAAATTCTGGTTTTTATAAAGTTTTAACTCCCTGGCACAATATCAGCAGCTTGTCTGCCTCTTCTTTGGTTTCCCCTGGCGATGGCATTTGGTCTCTAGTTAAAGCTGCGAATGATGGAAGCAGAGGGCGTGTGTGCCTTATGGGCTTCGGTGGCCAAATGTTCAAGATCTGCCTTTGTGTAACTAGAATGTTGTGCTCTTTTGCTGGAGGGGAGGGCTGTCGCTCGGGGGAGACAGAGAAATCACCCTGTGACTGAAGATGAATCAGAATAAAAAAAATAACAGAGTTGGAAGGGACCCTGGAGGTCTTCTAGTCCAACCCGCTGCTCCAGCAGAAAATCCTATACCATTTCACACAAATGGCTGTCCAATCTTTTCTTAAAAACCTCTAGTGTTGGAGTATTTACAACTTCTGGTGGTAAGTCCAGGCAATTAAAGTCTGGTTCACATCCAACAACAGCCCTGCAGGGTGGGCTGGATGGAGAGCAGACTAGTGTCTGCCACAATCTTTAATTTTTTTAGATTTATATTGCAGCTTCCTTTGTGACCTCAGCATAAATAGCACTGCCTCCCCTCCTCCTTTCCCCCTTCACAACAACCCTGTGAAGTAGGCAGGGAGATGGTGACTGAAACCTATTCTCCAAAGCACCTGGGGGCAGGACAAGAAGCGATGGATGGAAACGAATCAAGGAGAGAAGCAACCTAAGGAGGAATTTCCTGATGTTTAGAACCATCGACCAGTGGAACTACTTGCCACCAGAAGTTGTGGGTGCTCCATCACTGGAGGTTTTCAAGAAGAAATTGGACAAGCAGCTTTCTGGAATGGCGTAAGGCTTCCTGCTTGAGCAGGGGGTTGGACTAGAAGACCTCCAAGGTCCCTTCCAACTCTGTTATTGTGTTAAGAAGGAGGAAGGATCTCCTGCTTGAGCAGGGGGCTGGACTAGAAGACCTCCAAGGTCCCTTCCAACTCTGTTATTGTGTTACAGGCAATTCTCAAAGTACGACCACGATTGCGCCCAAAATTTACATTGTTAAGTGAGAAATTTGTTAACTGAATTTTGCCCCATTTTACGACTTTTCTTGCCACGTTTGTTAAGTGAATCATTGCGGTTATTAAATGAATAACACAGTGGTTAAACGTTTTGACTTTGTTTCTCCGAAAGTCGCAAAAGGACCGTGTGACCCAGGGACACTGTGACCGTCATAAACGCGAGTCGAGCATCCAAAGGTGAATCGTTTCAACCTCAGAGGTCGTAATGATGGCAAGTCACTTTTCCCCCAGTGAGGTTCTCACTTTGAATGGTCGCTCAATGAAGTGTTGTAAGTCGAGGACTACCTGAATCCTGCTCCAAAACACCCAGAAAGTCTTGGTTTCCCCCCCCCCCCCCCCATGTTTTATTTATTTTATTTATATTATTTCCCGTTTCCGCCGAGCAGTGTGAGATCGGTGTTTTTAGACAAATCAAAATCCACATATTTGTTATAGCATTCATCGCAATAGTATTAATAATATAACTACATGCCAATATAATTAAAATAATACAAATCAGCCAGGAAGCCTTGATGCCTGATGGGGAGACCACTCCCCATTTTTATTCAGCCTCTTAACCCACTCACCCCATTTCCAAACAGAGAGGCATATACATACATACATGCATACAGTATATATATACGTATAGATATATAGATATATATCACTCCAGAGATCACTTCGCAAGAATTAAAGCATTAATAAAAGTTTGCATGTCTCCCTCCGTCGGAGCAGCCTGGGAAAAAAAATGAGCCTTTTTCTATTTTAGGAACATCTTGATCCACTTAATATCCTGCAATTCCCAAGGGGGGGGGGGGGGCTGAGAAGACCCAAAAGAGAAGGTGACAATCCTGAGTAAATTCCACCGCACCCCAGCCGGGTTCTTTCCACGGACCGCCTCCACTTTTTTCTATTGAAGAGAGAAAAGCTTTGAAATTGGGGAGTGGTCCCCGGAGGGCGACTTTCCCCTGACCTGCCCTAGGAGCCGAGACGCCAGATTGCTAAATATTGAGACCTCTTGGCTTTAAATGGACTTAACTGGGATCTCTGTGCTAACGGTCAAAAAAGGACTGGAATCCCCCCCGGCTCGGAGAACAGTTTAATCCTGCCCCGAATTGATTCCGTATTACTCACCGACTGGGCTCAGCGACTGGTTTTCTGATTTAAGGGCTCAGAGAAAACATTCCTGAGCTGCAGAAAGAATCAGGTTGCTAACTTATCCACTCCGGCGATTCACTTAACAACGAAGGTCGTAAAATGGGACAAATGTCTCGCTTAACAACAGAAGCTTTGGGCTGAATTGCGGCCGTAAGTCAAGGACTACCTGTTACAATAACACTTCAGGAAGCATCAACTGTAAGAGTAACTGCTAATCATCATCATCCTTTAACGACCCCATAATCTGTTGCTAGTGGAGTTTGGGCAACTGAATGGAGCTAGCAGTGTGTTTTACTGGCCAGATGCCCTTCCCTGTCACCAGTACGGAGTTTTGTTCAGCAGATATATTCTCAGTGTGCCCAGAGAGAGAAATATTTGCCTCTACCTAGGATCAAACTCACAGCCTCCTGAATGTGAGGCGAGAGCTCCATCACGTGTAAGAGTTAGCTACCAACGACAACAACAAACACAAAAACATTGCACTCGTGTCCTACACAGCATACATTTCACTAAGCGAACAATTCCATTTTCTTTCCATTTATCCCAGAGGATGTGTTTCAGTCAGTGGCACAATCTGGATGAATTTGTCCGAGCTCAGAATATAACACGAATTGGCTACTTTAATACTTGGATGGGAGACCACTCAGAAATCCCAGAGCCATAAACTAGATTGGAAACTTGGGGGGGGGGGATTTCTTGAAATGTTCATGTTGAAGAAATGTTACAAGGGCACAACCTCAATCACTGGGAGTCAAGTTTAAGCTTTGTTTAAACCAGAGAGTCTTCAAAGGTGGAGATTTTAAGACTTGTGGACTTCAATTCCCAGAATTTCTCAGCCACCATTGGTAACTTTCAGACTTTTGGACTTCAACGTTAAGACTTGTGGACTTCAACTCCCAGAATTCCTCAGCCACCATTGGTAACTAAGACTTTTGGACTTCAACTTTAAGATTTGTGGACTTCAACTCCCAGAATTCCTCACCCACCATTGTTAACTAAGACTTTTGGACTTCAACTTTAAGACTTGTGGACTTCAACTCCCAGAATTCCTCAGCCACCATTGGTAACTAAGACTTTTGGACTTCAACTTTAAGAGTTGTGGACTTCAACTCCCAGAATTCCTCAGCCACCATTGGTAACTAAGACTTTTGGACTTCAACTTTAAGATTTGTGGACTTCAACTCCCAGAATTCCTCAGCCACCATTGGTAACTAAGACTTTTGGACTTCAACTTTAAGACTTGTGGACTTCAACTCCCAGAATTCCTCAGACAGCTGGCTGAGGAATTCTGGGAGTTGAAGTCCACAAGTCTTAAAACTCCCAAGCTTGGATACCCCTGGTTTAAAACAAACGTTTGTGCCTTCCCCAAGGGAGCAAATTCAAAATTGCAATCTTGCAATTATGGACAACTTTCTCCCCAAAACATGGCCACACTATCTTTCTTCTTTTCCTGGCCAAAGTCAGAAGACACGTCAAAAACTCCCACGCCTGACACAGTGGAAGGACAAAAAGTCCTGTGATATTTCACTGCTTTCCCTCGGAAACCTCCTCGCTTTGCTGTTTTCATGCCTGTTGACGAGTCCTTTCAATTAAAAAAACCAAGAAAAAAAATCTAAAATGTAAATATTACTTTTAAAAATATACCAGCCGGAGCTGTTGAATTGCTCCGGCTGGTATATTTTTTTAAAGTGGAAAAGCAGGCTGTATCTAGGCAGCAGAATATTTTCATGAGAGAATATATATATGTGTATGTATGTATGTATGTATCAGATAAGAGTCTTCTCCAGCTATTAAAATATATATTAAAAAAGAGTTTTTGTACGGATGTGTGAATTGGATGGAGTACAATTCCCCAAAGATCTTGTCTTTTAATTAAATTGGAAAAGAGGCTACCAGTCTGTATTTACTTTTTTCAATCCTGTTATAACTTTGGTCATTAAATGAATTATTGTAAATTGAGTCTACACACACACACACACACACACACACACACACACACACACACAGAGTCCTCGACTTACAACAATTCATTCAGTGACTATTCCAAGTTACAACATGATTTATGGTCATTTTTCACACTTACAACCGTTGCAGCCTCCCCGTGGTCATGTGATAAAAAATTCAGACGGTTGGCTACCGACTCACATTTATGACGGTTGCGGTGTCCTGGAATCCTGTGATTTCCGCTGCCCCCCCCCCCTTTTGCGACCTTCTGACAAGCAAATGGGGAAGCGGGATTCACTTAACAACCCTGTTAATCATTTAACAACTGCATTGATTCATTTAACAACCGCAGCAATAGTAAAATGGGGCAAAAACTCACTTAACAAATGCCTTGCTTAGCAACGGAGATTGGGCTCAATTGTGGTTGTAAGTCAAAGACTTCTTGTATATATATATATATATTTGGCACCACAAATCAACGCTTGCTTTTTTTTTACGACACTGAAAACGGCAAAATCTCCTAAGCTGAAAAAGCTCATTTCATTTCCGCCAGCTGAGTTGCAAAGATGAAGTTCTTTCTTTCTAGAAATGTTTATTAATCTTCCTTTTGCAAAAAATAATAATAATAATTATAGAAGCGGCTGGCAGCCAGAGCGATGGGCTCATTAGATACGTGAGAAAGAACAGGCCCTGTTCTCTGGTGTGATAAATCACAAGCTGATGTGTCCGGTCCTTGCACGCACAGCAAGAAAGACCCACTTGGAGCAACAGAGGGTGAGTGCAACATGAGTGTGTTGATAAAAATCACCTACAGGAGCCATCAACATGCTTAGATCAAGGTTTCCCAGCCCTCACATCTTTAAGAGGGAAGCACTTCAACTCCCAGAATCCCCCAGCAAGGGGGGGATTGGTGGATGTTAATTCCCAGAATTCCCCATCTAGCATGGGTGGACTTAGACTCCCAGAATTCCTTAGCCAGCCTATATGGACTTCAACTTCCAGAATTCCCTATCTAACATGGGTGGATTTCAGCTTCCAGAATTCCCCAGCCAGCCTATGTGGACTTCAATTCCCAGAATTCCCCAGCCAGCCTATGTGGACTTCAATTCCCAGAATTCCCCATCTAGCATGGGTGGACTTAGACTCCCAGAATTCCTTAGCCAGCCTATATGGACTTCAACTTCCAGAATTCCCTATCTAACATGGGTGGATTTCAGCTTCCAGAATTCCCCAGCCAGCCTATGTGGACTTCAATTCCCAGAATTCCCCAGCCAGCATGGGTGGACTTCAACTCCCAGAATTCCCCATCTAGCATGGGTGGACTTAGACTCCCAGAATTCCCTAGCCAGCCTATGTGGACTTCAATTCCCAGAATTCCCCATTTAACGGACAAAATCTCACAGCCAGAATTTTGGTAGTTGAAGTCCACCTACCTTAAAATTCAGAAACAATGACTTAGACTGATGAGTAACCAATGAGTAACTACTCATAAATATCCAGGGGACCCTGCCTGTACCCCTCTGCATTTTCCATCGGGTGTTATTAACTGTCATCTGTTTGACAGGGAGGAAAAATATGTTTTTCTTCCTACGGCACAGAGTATTCCCGGCCCAAATCCACTTAATAAAGGCCATAGCCTCTTTTCATAAATTATTGTAAACTCCAGCAACGGAAAAAGAAAACATTGCTTAAATTTAAATGGGAAACTCAGCCCTTCGGTTGGACGTGCCATTTTTAGAACCTCCTGACAAACGTATTTCCAGTTCTTGGCCAGCCACTCCATCTTTGACAATTTTAGGAAAACGGGGAAAAGATAACGATGTTTTTCAAAGATGTTGGAAAAAAGGCTGATGGGTGTAATCACATTTATCAAACTGATGGCTTGGCACGTAAAAAGCAAACTCCAGAAGACTTCTGGGAAATTCATAGATTTGACTTAAAGGGACGCAGTGGCTCAGTGGTTAAGACGCTGAGCTTGTCGATCAGAAAGATCGGCAGTTCGGCGGTTTGAATCCCTAGAGCCGCGTAACGGAGTGAACTCCTGTGACTTGTCCCAGCTTCTGCCAACCTAGCAGTTGGAAAGCATGTAAAAAATGCAAGTAGAAAAATAGAAACCTTTGGTGGGAAGGGAATAGCGTTCCGTGCGCCTTCGGCATTGAGTCATGCCGGCCACATGACCACGGAGACGTCTTCGGACAGCGCTGGCTCTTCATTCATTCATTCAATTCATTCATTGATTTATTTGATTTCTATAGCTGCCTATCTCAGCACACAATTCAGAAACACCCACTACCATCAAAATCTTAGAAAACACCTTAAAACAATAAAAGCATTAAACGAATTAATTTCACAACCAGTCACTTAACATTTGCTTTGTGACTGCTGCACAGAAAGTCATAAAATAGGGTCACCCATGTGCTGATCCGTTTTACGACTGTCATAACTGACATCCGTAATGGGCAGGCTCAATTACAGTCCTTAATTTGGGGAACTCCTTGTAAAAAGGGGCTTTTTCTGTTCTGTGACTTTTATTTGCACGTTATGCCAATTAAACTTGATTGATGCAACGTGTTCCCAAATTGACATGGTAATCTTTCTTGGCGACCACAATCGGAACGGCCACTCTGTCATTAAGCAAAGCAGTCGCAAAGTAAAACCACAACTATGGTTACCATCTCCCTTCAGCCTTCCTTCGCTTGACCGCCCCCCACCCCCAAAGGTTGTAAATGCGAGGCTTGGTTGCAAAGTTACTTTTTTCAACACTGTCGTCACTGCAAATGGTCATTAAATGAGGTCACTGCTAAACAAGGACAACCGGTAATCTCAAAGATATAAATTTTATATGCCGCAAAGAACTCCTTCCGTAATTATACCACAGCCTTAAAAAGCACGGAGTCCTAAATTCTACAGCGCCTTTTAATCCAAAATACGATTTGGAGTATTTATTTATCCATCCGCTTATTTATTTGTATCCAGCTTTTATTATTTTTAACAAATCACCCAACAATTTCGTAGCCGAAAGGGCCGTTTCAATTTCAGAAACGTGACAGCCACATAAACCAGGGGTGTCCAAACTTGAGAACTTTAAGACTTGTGGACTTCAACTCCCAGCATAGCTGGCTGGGGAATTCTGGGAGTTGAAGTCCACAAGTCTTAAAGTTCCCAAGTTTGGACACCCCTGACATAAACCAATATCAGGTCCTCCTATTGACGAGGTCTCAAGGAAATCCAACCGATTTACTGCCGTGTAAGATAATATTATAATACAATACAATACAATACAATACAATACAATAGTAGAGTTGGAAGGGACCTTGGAGGTCTTCTAGTCCAACCCCCTGCCTAGGGGAGATGATGCCTTAGTGGCTACGATGCTGAGCCGTGTCAATGAGCCACTCCATCTTTGACAATTTCAGGAAGACAGGGAAAAGATAACGATGTTTTTCAAAGATGTTGGGAAAAAGGCTGATGTGCGTAATCACGTTTATCAAACTGATGTCTTGGCACATAAAAAGCAAACTCCAGAAGACTTCTGGGAAATCCATAGATTTGACTTAAAGGGACGCCGTGGCTCAGTGGTTAAGACGCTGAGCTTGTCGCTCAGAAAGGTCGGCACTTTGGCGGTTCGAATCCCTAGAGCCGCATAACGGAGTGAGCTCCCGTTCCTTGTCCCAGCTTCTGCCAACCTAGCAGTTTGAAAGCATGTAAAAAATGCCTGTAGAAAAATAACAGCGTTCCGTGCGCCTTCGGCGTTGAGTCATGCCGGCCACATGACCACGGAGACGTCTTCGGACAGCGCTGGCTCTTCGGCTTTGAAACGGAGATGAGCACCGCCCCCTAGAGTCAGGAACGAATACCACAGGTGTGCGAGGGGAACCTTTAGCTTTACTAAGATTAACATTTGAGGACGAATTATTTTCTGTAATCAACCACTGAGCTCAAAATGGAGATTTGCAATGAAATTCGGGATGTCGTTTCCTACCTAAAATGTGGGTATTTTTGAGAATGCACGGAGCATCAGCAGTTTTGACAGATGGAAAAACACCCACACAACATGTGCACCTCTCCCTGTGGCTCCCTGCAGCATCCATGAAGACTAACCACACAAAGTTGCTAGGTGGATCTAGCTTCCCCATCGACTATGCTTGTCAGAAGGTCACAAAAAGGGGAACATGTGACTCAGGGACACTGCGACCGTCATAAATGCAAGCCAGGAGCCAGGTGTTTGAATTTTGATCACAAGGATGCCGCCACGTTATAAGGGGGGGAAATGGTCATAAGTCACCTTGTTCAGTGCTGTAGTAACAATTGCATGGGCATTAAATGAGCTGTTGTAAGTCAAGGACTAAGAGCAAAGGTAAAGGTTCCCCTTGCATGCATGTGCTAGTCGTTCCTGACTCTAGGGGGCGGTGCTCATCTCCGTTTCAAAGCCGAAGAGCCAGCGCTGTCCGAAGACGTGGTCGTGTGGCCGGCATGACTCAACGCCGAAGGCGCACGGAACGCTGTTCCCTTCCCATCAAAGGTGGTTCCTGTTTTTCTACTTACATTTTTAACGTGCTTTCGAACTGCAAAGTTGGCAGAAGCTGGGACAAGTCACGGGAGCTCACTCTGTTATGTGGCTCTAGGGATTCGAACCTCCAAACTGCCAATCTTTCTGATCGACAAGCTCAGCATCTTAGCCACTGAGCCACTGCGTCACTTTTTAAAATTTATATCCCACCTTAGTTATTTTTATAAGAAAATCGAGGTGATAAATAGACCTAATACTCCTTCCACTTCCCACAACAACAACCCTGTGGGGTGGGGTGGGGTGGGCTGAGAGAAAGGGACGGGATCAAAGTCACCCAGCAGGCTTCCATGGCTAAGGTGGGACTAGAACTCACCATTCCCTGGTAATTGGTTCAAAGTCATCAAGTTAATTTTCATGGCTAAGGCAGGACTAGAATTCACCGTCTCCCGGATATTGGCCCAAAGTCACTCAGCTGCCTTTCATGCCTAAGGCAGAACTAGAACTCCCCGTCTCCTGGTGATTGGCCCAAAGTCACCCAGCTGGCTTTCACGGCTAAGGCGGGACTAGAACTCCCCGTCTCCTGGTGATTGGCCCAAAGTCACCCAGCCGGCTTTCATGCCTAAGGCGGGACTAGAACTCCCCGTCTCCCGGTGATTGGCCCAAAGTCCTCCAGCTGGCTTTCACGGCTAAGGCGGGACTAGAACTCACTGTCTCCTGGGGATTGGCCCAAAGTCACCCAGCTGGCTTTCATGGCTAAGGCGGGACTAGAACTCACTATCTCCTGGTGATTGGCCCAAAGTCACCCAGCCGGCTTTCATGCCTAAGGCGGGACTAGAACTCCCCGTCTCCCGGTGATTGGCCCAAAGTCCTCCAGCTGGCTTTCACGGCTAAGGCGGGACTAGAACTCACTGTCTCCTGGGGATTGGCCCAAAGTCCTCCAGCTGGCTTTCACGGCTAAGGCGGGACTACAACTCACCGTCTCCTGGTGATTGGCCCAAAGTCACCCATCTGGCTTTCATGCTTAAAATGGGACTAGAACTCACCGTCACCCAGTTTTTAGCAATGGCAGGGAAATCATTGCTTATTTCACCTAAATTGTCAAATTAAACACCCAGTTCAGGCTGGACAAAGAAGTCCAAATCTTCCAATCGAACCCCGAAATGCCCTCGACCAGAAGACAGAGCCAAACGCAAGTCGCCTTGTGGCCGTGATACTTATCTTCCCAACGGATGCTAAAATTAATCCATTCTTTGGACAAAGAATGCAGCCTTTGCTGGATCACCCTGGCCAAACACGAGTCGATGAGTCAGCCCTGGAAGTGATGCCATTCACAGAAACCCCTCAAAAGTGTGCGTTACCCCAAATTCTGAGCAGCCAGGGGGAAAAAAAAACACGTTGAAGAACCACGTTGATAGAAAGTATTTTAAGGATGTGGCCAAACCTCTTTTTTTAAAAATAAAATAAAATCCAATGGTGATTAGGTTTCAAGAAAAAATGACCCCCGAATTAACAAAATGAATAAAAACCACAAAGAAAAATGACAACAAGGAGCAGGGGTGGGCAACGACAGCCCCTGGGCGACCCGGGGACTTCAACTCCCAGAATTCCCTGAGCCAGCCTGCTGGCTGGCTCAGGGAATTCTGGGAGTTGAAGTCCCCGGGTCGCCCAGGGGCTGTCGTTGCCCACCCCTGGCAAAGACTGAGATGACGAAAGCATGCAGACCCCTTGGGCAAGGTCTGGCTCACCGCAACCTCCTCGCCTGTTTTAAAAACGATCCCCGCAAGCGTGCGTGGAGCAAAGTGCACTTCTGAACAACGTCGCCAAGAAAACCGGGTGTAATCGATAAGAAATATTTCATCTAGGTGGAACAAAGGATCTTTTTTGGGGGGGAGATGCTAAGACCGACAAAGCGTGCATCCTGCACGGAAGTGGAATGGTTTCCCCCTCTGTTAAGAGAGGAATCTAAAGATGGAGGCGTTTCCATCACCTGTGGCTTGAAGCTCAGGTAGCACTCGCTCCTGATGGAGCTCCAAGGCACATCGTCCGGAGATGGCTGGCAGGGCCACTACAGACAGGCCACGGATTATCCACGGGGAAGGAGCTGCCATGGTCTTCCTTGCTGCTGTAGCTCAGATCTATCCCCTATTGATTGTTTCCTGATTGCTTATTTGGACCCTATGACTATCATTAAGTGTTGTACCTTAGGATTCTTGACAAATGTATTTTCTCTTTTTATGGACACTGAGAGCATCTTCTGCACCAAAGACAAATTCCTTGTGTGTCCAATCCCACTTGGCCAATAAAGAATTCTATTCTATTCTATTCTATTCTATTCTATTCTATTCTATTCTATATTTCTGATTCTATTCTATTCTGATTTCTTATTCTATTCTATATTTCTTATTCTATTCTGATTTCTTATTCTATTCTATTCTATTCTGATTTCTTATTCTATTCTATATTTCTTATTCTATTCTGATTTCTTATTCTATTCTATTCTATTCTAATTTGATTGCTTATTAGTATTTTATGGCTATCATTAAGTGTTGTACCTTAGGATTCTTGACGAATGTATTTTTTTTATGTACATTGAGAACATATGCATCAGACAAATTCCTTATGTTTCCACACTCAGCCAATAAAAAATTCTATTCTATTCTATATTTCCTATTCTATTCTATTCTATTCTAATTTTTTATTCTATTCTATATTTCTTATTCTATTCTATATTGTATTCTCTATTCTATTCTATTCTGATTTCTTATACTATTCTATTCTATTCTATTCTATTCTATTCTATTCTGATTTGATTGCTTATTAGTATTTTATGGCTATCATTAAGTGTTGTATCTTATGATTCTTGACGAATGTATCTTGTCTTTTTATGTACAATGAGAGCATCTGCACCAAAGATAAATTCCTTGTGTGTCCAATTACACTTGGCCAATAAAGATTATTCTATTCTATTCTATTCTATTCTATTCTATTCTATTCTATTCTATTCTATTCTATTCTATGTTTTCTATTCTATTCTATGTTTTCTATTCTATTCTATTCTATTAATTCTAATTCTATTTCTATTTCTAATTGTAATAATTCTATTCTGGCATGACAAGGGCGCCTTCAACTTCTCCCAAGCTGCACTGAGCACATCGGATGCCCCACTGGGCAGGTGGGTGGGACCCACAAACACACACGCAGAAAACCCACCCCCCCTCCTTCGTGGTTACGACACCCTCTTAGCCATGCCACGGTTGTACAGCAAGATGCCAGAATGGAAGCCTTTCTCCGGCCCGGTTTCCTTCACCCACCCGCCCGCGAAAGCCACCGTCACCTCAACCGTGCCATTCCGAATGGGGCTGTTCCGATGGCTGCAGCCGGCGCCGGTGGTCTTCTCCGGACCCTCCTCGCCGGCCGAGGCAGGGGCGTTGAGCGCAGAGGGGTCAGGCCCTTCCCCGAGTTCTCGCATGTCTTCCAAGGCGATGGTGAACTGGGCCAGTGTCCTGACCATTTGCAGCATGCGGCTTCCAGGGTTGGCTTGTCTGCTCAGAGAACAGCGCCGGCCAGCCGATGCACCTCCTGGATGGGCTGCGGTACCTCCGTAGCAATCGGGGACGAAAGGATGCCGCGGAGGGGGAGCCCTGCTCCCTGGCTGACGCCTCCTGTCCTCCCTGCCGTGGCGGTGCCCAAATGCAAAAATAGCAGCTGGGTCCCTCCTAAGCAGGTGTATTGCCTCTGTGCTGGGTTTCTTCTTCTTCTTCTTCTTCTTCTTCTTCTTCTTCTTCTTCTTTCAGCTCAGCTGGGCTTCAGCTCGTGTCGGCGTCATCCAGAGCCGGAGAAAATGGATTGGTTGGGAGGGAAGCAGGGAATTGATAGAGATGGAGAGGGAAGAAGGGAGGGAGGGAGGGGTGGCTGGCTGTGGGGAGGGGGGGGAAACGCAACCCAACCTTCTCCGTTTGCCATGGGAACCAACTCAAAGCACCCAAGGATAGCGCAGCCCACTCGGTTCTCTCGGATGAGCCGACGGGTGCAGGATTAAACCAGGGGGGAGGGCCTCACCTGCGGGGCCATGGATTGCCAGGCCGAAGGTTTTGCAGCTGGAGAAGCTGGGCGTGGATGGGGGTCTTACAATACAATACAATAGCAGAGTTGGAAGGGGCCTTGGAGGTCTTCTAGTCCAACCTCCTGCCTAGGCAGGAAACCCTATACCGTTCCAGACAAATGGTTATCCAACGTCTTCTTAAAGACTTCCAGTGTTGGAGCATTCACAACTTCTGGAGGCAACTTCTGTTCCACTGATTCATTCTTCTAACTGTCAGGAAATTTCTCCTCAGTTCTAAGTTGCTTCTCTCCTTGATTAGTTTCCACCCATTGCTTCTTGTTCTACCCTCAGGTGCCTTGGAGAATAGTTTGACTCCCTTTTCTTTGTGGCAACCCCTGAGATATTGGAAGACTGCTATCATGTCTCCCCTAGTCCTTCTTTCTTTTAAGCTAGACATCCCCAGTTCCTGCAACCGTTCTTCATATGTTTTAGCCTCCAGTCCCCTAATCCTCTTTCTTGCTCTTCTCTGCACTCTTTCCAGAGTCTCCACATCTTTTCTACATCGTGGCGACCAAAACTGAATTCCGTACTCCGAGTGTGGCCTTCCCAAGGCCTTGTAAAGTGGTATTAACCCTTCACGTGATCTTGATTCTATCCCTTGTTCCAGATGTGGGTTTTTCCATCCCTTGTAGCTCCGGAGAGAGAGGCGGCAAAGATTAGTCTTTCTCTAGCCCAGCTAGATGGGCGATGGAAATTAGTTTCTCCCAGGGGTCAGGCGGGTGGAAGGGCAGCTGACCAGTCGCAAGACCAGGTCTTCAGCGGAATTAAACCTACTCCACCAGGTAGCAAGGTGGCTTGTGTGCAAATCACCTTCTTTTCACCAGACTAGATATATACCTAATTCAATTCAGTTCAGAATAGAGCTGGAAGGGACCTTGGAGGTCATTTAGTCCAACCCCCTGCTCAAGCAGGAGACCTATCACCATTCTGGATAAACGGCTGTCTAGTCTCATCTTAAAAACCTCCAGTGATGGGAGCACCCACAACTTCTGGAGGCAATTTCTGTTGCACTAGCTAATTGTACTCACTGTCAGGAAATTTCTCCTCAGTTCTAGGTTGCTTTTCTCCTTGATTAGTTTCCACCCATTGCTTCTTGTTCTACCCTCAGGTGCCTTGGAGAATAGTTTGACTCCCTCTTCTTTGTGGCAGCCCCTGAGATATTGGAAGACTGCTATCATGTCTCCCCTAGTCCTTCTTTTCATTGCACTAGACATAACCAATGCATAGCCTTTGCTGGGGAAATGGTGGGGTTGGCATTCCTTTTTGCACCCCGAGTTAGAGCAACTGGGGTGTAGTGGACCTCAGAAATTGTCACACAACCATAAGGGGCACCATCAATTTTTTTAAAGAAACCAACACTTGACCAGGTGTTGACCTTAACCCTGCCTTTCTTGAGGACTAGTCTTTTTATTCTGAGATATGATAAAAGGTTTGGGTTTGGGTTAGGGTGTGATGGTTGTGTGAACAGTGATTGTAAACAGGCATAAGTCAAGCACTACCTGTATTTCTGAATGCTGCTACATAATCTTCCTTAACCTGCAATTTCAAGACTTATGGCAAAGTACAAATTCCCAGAATGCCCTACGTAGCATGGAATCCTGGGAGTTGTAGTTCCAAGACACCTGGAAGCCATCAGGTGCTGCAAATCAGCACCAAGCCATCCATTTTTATTTCTTCTCAGCCTCGTTCCGGTCAGAAATGGTTTAGGGTCTCCTGTTGTAATCCCCCCCCCCCCACATATCTGGAAGGGATCTACAGGTAGTCCTCGACTTACAACAGTTCACTTAGTGACTGCTCAAAGTTACAACCGCAATGACAAAAGTAACTCTTGACTGTTTTTCACATGCAACCTTTGCAGCACCCCATGGTCACAGGATCAAAATTCAGAGCCTTGACAACTGACTCACACTTATGACCATTGCTGTGTCCCAAGGGTCAGGTGATCCCCTTTTGCGACCTTCTGACAAGCAAAGTCAAGGGGGAAGTGAGATTCACTTAATAACGGGGTTACTAACTTATCAACTGCCGTGATTCACTTAACAGCTGAGGCAAGAAAGGTCGTAAAAGGGGACAAAACCCACTTACCAAAATGCCTCAATTAACAACATAAATTTGGGGCTCAGTTGTGGTCGTAAGTTGAGGACTATCTATACTGGGGCAGGGTTAGGGTTAGTCTGTATGGGCTTCAACTCCCAGAATCCCCACCCAGCATGGGTAGACTTCAAGTCCCAGAATTCCCCAGCCAGCATGGGTGGACTTCAAGTCCCAGAATCCCCAGCCAGCATGGATGGACTTCAAGTTCCAGAATTCCCCAGCCAGCATGGATGGACTTCAACTCTCAGAATCCCCCAGCCAGCATGGATGGACTTCAACTCCCAGAATCCCCCAGCCAGCATGGGGGGACGACGACTTCAATTCCCAGAATTCCTCAGTCCGTATGGAGAACTCTTAAACTCGCCAAGGTTGCAGACACCTTTACTGGGGGATTCCAGCCTAGAATTGAGCCCGAATTGTGCCAGTTTGGGCATTTGAGGAGGGGGGGGGGTTTGATGCCATCCATTTGTTTTGGACCTCTGCAGCCAAGCAGTGGCTTCTTCCTCCTCCTCCGTCACTTTTGGCCGCTGTCGGAGAGGAAATTTACTAGCTCTGGAGGCAGCTGGGCCGAAGACCGGTTGTCACATGGGGTTGTCATAGAAACCTGCCAATGTTTAATTGGGGTTAATTAACGAAGCAGGAGGCCAACGCTCTGGAGCAGAGGGAGCGCAGATGGGAAAAAGGTTTCCCTGCCTCTTCAAGAAGGCGGAAAGGACTTGTTGGGCTGGGGGCTCTCCTGGATTCTGGATGGCCCCGAGTGGGAGGTTTTCGGTGGGTTAGATTCTCTAGTCTGCCTCTTGGAAGACAGACGGAGGAGTAAGGCAGCCCTCGACTTACAACTTCTCGTTTAGTGACTATGTACATCGAGAGCTTATGCACCGGATACAAATTCCTTGTGTGTCGAATCACACCTGGCCAATGAAGAATTCTATTCTATTCTATTCTTCTACATTTTTATTCTATTCTTCTATTCTATTCTTCTATATTTCTATTCTATTCTATTCTTCTATATTTCTATTCTATTCTATTCTATTCTATTCTATTTTTCTATATTTCTATTCTATATTTCTTATTCTATTCTATATTCCTTATTCTATTCTATTCCATTTCATATTTCTATTCTATTCTTCTATATTTCTATTCTATTCTATATTTCTTATTCTATTCTATTCTATTCTATTCTATTCTACTCTTCTATTCTATTTTATATTCCTTATTCTATTCCATTCTTCTATATTTCTATTCTATTCTATTCTTCTATTTTTCTATTCTATATTTCTTATTCTATTCTTCTATTCTTCTATATTTCTATTCTTCTATATTTCTATTCTATTCTATATTTCTATTCTATTCTATTCTATTCTATTCTATTCTATATTCCTTATTCTATTCTATTCTATTCTATATTCCTTATTCCATTCTTCTATATTTCTATTCTATTCTTCTATATTTCTATTCTATTCTATATTTCTTATTCTATTCTATTCTATTCTTCTATTCTATTCTTCTATATTTCTATTCTTCTATATTTCTATTCTATTCTATATTTCTATTCTATTCTATTCTTCTATATTTCTATTCTATTCTATATTCCTTATTCTATTCTATTCTTCTATATTTCTATTCTTCTATATTTCTATTCTATATTTCTATTCTATTCTATATTTCTATTCTATTCTATTCTTCTATATTTCTATTCTATTCTATATTTCTTATTCTATTCTATTCTTCTATTCTATTCTTCTATATTTCTATTCTATTCTATATTTCTATTCTATTCTATTCTATATTCCTTATTCTATTCGATTCCATTCCATTCCATATTTCTATTCTATTCTATTCTATTCTATTCTACTCTGGGCACATGCGCAGGAGGACATGTGGGCATGGAATTTGGGGGGTTCGGATGTATGTACCTGCATTAACATGCCCGCTCGCCTGCCCGCATGCCCTTTGGACACTCAGTCTAGAAAAGGTTAGCCATCGCATCGCTGGACTAGAAGACCTCTGAGGTCCTTTCCAACTCTGTTCTCCAAGGCACCAGAGAACAAGGCCTGAAAGAATAGATGGAAACTAATCAAGGAGAGAAGCAACCTAGAACTAAGGAGGAATTTCCTGACCGTGAGAACAATTAACCAGTGGAACTGCTTGCCACCAGAAGTTAATGGGTGCTTCATTACTAGGAGTTTTTTAGATTGGACAGCCATTTGTTCAGGATGCAGAAAGGTGTCCTGGCACGCGGTTAAGACTAGATGACCTCCAAGGTCCCTTCCAGTCCTGGGATTCTACATTAAATTTTGTCCAATGCATCAACCTTTCTATGGATAGACTCGATATCACAGGCCCCACCTGGACGCCAAGCCTGTTTTTGCCGAAAACATCCTAGGCTTGAAAAATATGTATAAATTGGGGCTCCCAGCTCAATTCAGATCTTTTATTTCAGAGGAATGCAGGAGCCGAAGGGATTAGAATGCATTCCGAGCATTTTTATTGCTTACTGCTTGTACTAGCAATTTGTTTGTCAATCAATTAATTAGCTTTTAAACGGAGGAAGCGTTTCCCCAAAGCTTCCTCAAATGCCTCCCCGCTCTCCTGTGTATGCATTTCTCAGGACTAGCAATTCGAGTTTTGGGGGCTCCTTGGTGCTCTCTGAGGTTGGTTGCTTTTCTTCCAGACGTTTCATGACCCAGCTAGGTAACACCATCAGTGCTAGAGGGAGTGAGATTGGAGGAGGAGGCGGAAGAGGAGGAGGCGAAGGGGGAGGACGACTGTGGGGTCCTTGGGGCTCTCTGAGCTTTGTGGTTTTTCTTGCAGACGTTTCATGACCCAACTAGTAACATCATCAGTGCTATACGGGAGTAGGATTTGTGAAGGAGGAGGAGGAGGAGGAAGAGGTGGAGGCAGAAGAGGAGGAGGAAGAGGAAGAAGAAGAGGACTGTGGGGTCCTTGGTGTGCTCTGAACTTGGTAGTTTTCCAGCAGACGTTTCATGACCCAACTAGGGAACATCATCAGTGCAACTTCTGCAAGAAAACAAGCAAGCTCAGAGAGCACTAAGCACTTCATCCCAGCCCTGAGCTAAAAATATTCTTTATTCATTTGAGTTTTCTGTAAAATAAGAAAGACCAGTCCAGTTACGCCTCAACTTACAACAGTTCATTTAGTGACTGCTTAAAGTTACAGCGACACTGAAAAAAGTGACTTATGATGACCATTTTTCACATTTACGACCGTTATAGCATCTCTGTGGTCATGTAATCAAAATTCAGATGCTTAGCAACACTCATATTTATGACGGTTGCAGCGTCCCCGGGTCACGCGATCTCCTTTTGCGACCTTCTGACCAGTGACCAAGTCAATGGGGGAAGCCCGATTCACTTAACGACTGGGTTACTAGCTTAATCACTCAACTGCTGTGATTCACTTAACCACTGTGGGAAGAAAGTCCTTAAAAAGAGTCAAAATTCACGTCACTGTCTTGCTTAACGGCAGAAATTTGGAGCTCAATTGTGGTTGTAAGTAGAGGACTTATTGTACCCCCAAATTCTGACGTCTTCTTAGAACCACATAAGGTTTTGTCTCTTCATTTTTGCAGCTCTGCTGCGGGAGAGGAAATGCTTGTAGCATTTGGCTGTGACTAAAACTGGGCCGCCCTATTTTTAGTCAAGTCAAAAGAAAATATGGAGAGTTTATTTATAGAGTTTTCTTTGCAAACACAGTAAGTTTTTTTCCCTCCCCTCTTCTTCTAAAGTCATCTTTCAAAAATGTGCATGCATTTAAAACGAAATAAAACCGGATCTACGTCTCAGTCCCGGTTTCTGGGTTTTTCCAAAAGAGTTAGAAAGAAATAAATTCAGATGTTTCTTCATTCCCACCCACCAAGTTTGCATAATTTCCCCCCCTTTTTTTTTTGCTTTTTGAAAAAAAAAAACATTTAATCCAGGAATGCATGACACAGCATCTGCCCACCTCCCTAAGAAAGGTCAAAAGAGTGATAAAAGAAAATGGAAAATGGAAAGAAAGCTAGCTGGGATTCGTGGGTGGGTGGGTGGGTGCGATCGGGATGCAGCCACGATAGTCTAAATAAAACCTGGTTTATGTAATTTAGGCTATCGGAAGCATACAATATCAAAACAGCAACAAAAGGAGTGATGAAGAAATTGATAACTTGGCTTGATAATTGATAACAGCAAAGCCACAAGGGGTCCTTTATTTGGCCTACTGACCGATCTCTGTGGACGTCAACTCTAAGAATTTCCCAGGCAGCACCGGTGTGTGTGTGTGTGTGTGTGTGTGTGTGTGTGTCTTCAACGCAACTCCCAGAATTTCCTAGGCAGTTTGGGTAACTTCATTCGACACTTTCCAGCTAGCATGAGTGGACTTCAATTCCCACAATTCCAAAGCCAGGACATATAAACTTCAGGTCCCAGAATTCCCCAGGCAGCAAGGGGGGACTTTACCCAGAATTCCCCAGTCAGCATGGATGGACTTCAACTCCCAGAGTTTCCCAGCTAGGGCATGTGGACTTCAACTCCCAGAGTTCCCCAGTCAGCATGGATGGACTTCAACTCCCAGAGTTCCCCAGTCATCATGGATGGACTTCAAGACCCAGAATTCCCCAGGCAGCCAGAAACAATCCCCTAAGGCCTAAGCAATCATGTCTGCTTGTTATCTCACCCCCTTCTAAGTCCTTCATTCTTCCATTCAATCTCAACTCTCCACAGACCTCGACTTGCGACCACAATTTCCGTTGCTAAGCGAGACAGTGGGTTAAGAGTGACTGAGGATCTGGCTCAGCTGTGCTCCAGATGAGAGGAAAATAAATTTATTGACTGGTCATATTTCCTGCTTCTGTATCTTCATGCAACGGCTACCGACTGCAAGATTTTGTTAAAATGGACATTTTAATTTTGTTTGCGTCTTAAAAAGAGACTTTTTAAAGCTGTTCTTCATCCTTGCAAATACAGGGGGTCCTCAAGTTACGACCACAATTGACCCCAACATTTGTTGCTAAGGGAGGCAGGTGGTAAGTTAATTTTGCTCCATTTTATGGCCTTCTGTGCCATCGTTGTTAAGTGAATCACTGTGGTTCTTAAGTTAGTAACGGTTGTTAAGTGAATCCGGACATTACTTGTCAGAAGGTCGCAAAAGGGGATCACGTGTCCTTGGGACCCAGCAACGGTCGTAAGTATGAGTCAGTTGCCAAGCCTGAATTTTGATGATGTTACAATGGGAGATACTTCAGCGGTCATAAGTGTGAAAAACAGTCCTAAGTCACTTTTTTCCAGGGCCCTTGCAACTTTGAATGGTGACTAAATGAACTGTTGTAAGTCGAGGACGACCTGCGCTTCCCTCTCTCCCCCACTTTAAAAATATCTAAATCTCTCTTTTCCAGAGATTTAATTCTCTTCTGGCTATAATCATGATGTTTTGGTAAACAAGAGAGAGAGAGAGAAAGACAGGAGACCGTGCTGAAGCCGAAACTGGCACTTCTCCATGGCAAGGGGGTGGGAGGCGGGGTGGGGAGGGGAGAATGACTCAGAAGAAGGAAAAAGTTATTTACGAAGAAATATGGAAAGGAAGGGAAGGAGGGTTTGGAAGCATAAAGGCTGGGGTGCAGAGGTGGGGAACAGTGACCCTTTTAAGACTTGTGGACTTCAACTCCCAGAATTCCTGACCCAGCATGGGGGACTATGGCCCTTTTATGATTCATGGACTTCAACTCCCAGAATTCCTGAGCAAGCATGGGGGACTATGGCCCTTTCATGTCTTCTGGACTTCAACTCCCAGAATTCCTCAGCCAGCATGGGGGACTATGGCACTTTCATGACTTGTGGACTTCAACTCCCAGAATTCCTGAGCCAGCATGGGGGACTATGGCCCTTTTATGATTCATGGACTTCAACTCCCAGAATTCCTCAACCAGCATGGGAGACTATGGCACTTTCATGACTTGTGGACTTCAACTCCCAGAATCCCTCAGCCAGCATGGGGGAACTATGGCACTTTGTGACTTTTGGACTTCAACTCCCAGAATTCCTGAACCAGCGATGCTGGCCTAGGAATTCTGGGAATTGAAGTCCACAGGTCATAAAAGTCCCCTTGTAAGATGGGGCGGAGTTGGCCTTGGCCAGTTGTTCAACTGCTCCACAGCTGCATTCAGCCCCTCTCCGCACTCAGTCAGGGTCACCAAGAATACTGGGAATTAAGCTGATCCATATCTGGATGGCCTCGGCTCTCCACATCCTGCCCAAGCCTCAAAAGCCACCAGAAACTCTGCAGGAAGTCTCTAAGGAAAAAATTGAGAAAGTTCTGCCCTGAATAAAATAGAAGAGAAGAGAATAAAACAGAAGAGAAGAGAGAAAGAATAAGAAGAGAAGAGAACAGAGGAGAAGAGAGAAAGAATAAGGATAAGACAAAAGAAGAGAAGAGAGAAAGAATAAGAAGAGAAGAAAGAATAAGAATAGAACAGAACAGAACAGAAGAAAGAAAGAATAAGAATAGAAGAGAAGAGAACAGAATATATGAAATGGAATGGAATAGATTGGAATAGATAGAATAGAAGGGAAGAGAAGGGAAGAGAAGGGAAGAGAGAAAGAATAAGAACAGAAGAGAATGAGCGTTAGTCCTTACCTGATACGCTCATTTTCTGGTAGAGACAGCAGCCAGACTGGGTATACTCTCTCCATTAACCAATCGGACTGAGTCTACACTTATGATGTCATCGGGCCCTTGTGGCTCCTCCCCAGTTTCAGACTCAGTCCAACCTGGACTGGCTGTGAGAATTGGTCTCTCCTCCAAATTATTTAATTGTATCTTTAATTGGTGAGAATTGTGAGCAAAAAGTGAAAGTCCATAGTCACTGTACCTCTCTCTCTCCCCCCTCAGCACAAGGAATCCCCTCGCGTGACCCATACCAGGGTGGGGCTGGCCCCAACGCCCATTTTC
>JAKRSK010005132.1:0-17081 GCA_029891615.1 Natrix natrix natrix | reverse complement strand
CTGGAGAGGATCTCTGATGGAAAAGTGGCATGGTGTCAAGCGTTCCAAATATCATGCAGAATTAAATCATTGTCCAAGGCAAAGTAGTCCTTAAAACTCCAATTTAATAAGACAGGCATGTTGGCATTATGCTGTTGAAATTTCAACTCTAAGGTACATCCGGTGAATTCCCCAAGTTAAAAGTTCATCATCTATCCCCACACCCCATAATTCATCACATGGTCCAATCTTCATCTTCCACGCTGGCATGTACACCCCTCTTCTTCCGGCCAGGTGTCGAGGTGCGGAGACAAAAGACGACCTTGAGCTTCTAAGAAATCCATAACAATACATTCCACAATCCTACTCCTTTCTATTCCCCCCTCCCAACTACTATACCAATGAAACAGCATAATATATATGTTTTAATTATGTGGCAGGCCAAAGATCCTAAAAGGAACAGAATTACAGGCCTGACAGGCGGCCTCTCCTCAAGAGAAAAACGTTTCCTGAAAAGAGAATAACATAAATGTTAACTATCAAAATTTAACCACCTCTTCCTCCCCCAGGGGACCCTTTGGCTTATCAGGGAATTTCTCATGGAATTGCTTCACTAATTTATCTGCTTTCAGATCCCAACTTTTCACCCACGTAGCTTCTGACAAAGGGTATCCCTTCCAATGCACTAAATATTGTAAACGACCTCTATACAGCCTGGAATCTAATATTTTTTTCACTTCATAATGTGTTTCCCCTTCTACCACTACGGGAGGAGGTGGAGTTTGGGTGGATGGTCTCGTGCTAGACTCCCTTACCGGCTTCAATAAGCTACAATGGAATACCGGGTAAATTTTCCCTAAGAGTCTGGGTAGGCTGAGTCGAACTGTCACTGGGTTAATTATCTTTTCTATTGGGAAAGGACCTAGAAATTTTGGACCTAATTTCTTACTAGGCATCTTTAATCTTATGTATTTAGTAGACAAAAAAACTTTGTCCCCCACTCGAAAGGGGGGTTGTAGGGAACGATGTTTATCAGCTTGCTTCTTGTAGGCTTCTGCCGCATCTGTTAGCGCCTTTTTGGTATTCTCCCATCCCTTCTTTAGTGTCTCCAGCCATTCATTCAGGGACATGGATGAGGGAGGTTCCTTAGGTAGTTCAGGCATGGGAACGAATTCCATGCCACTGGTAATCTGGAAAGGAGTTAATCCGGTACTGCTGTGAACCGTATTATTATATGCTACTTCAGCGAAAGGCAGCAAGTCCGACCAATTGTCTTGCTGATAGTCCACATAACACCGGATATACTGTTCCACCATCGCATTGGCCCTCTCTGCTGCCCCATTTGTGCTGGGATGAAATGCTGAGCTGAGTCCCTGCGTGGACCCGATCGATTTTAGGAATTCTCTCCAGAACTTGGCGGTGAATTGAACTCCGCGATCTGAAATGATCCTTTTTGGAACTCCATGTAGGCGATAAATGTGTTTCACAAACATTTTCGCTAATTTCTTTGCGGATGGTAGGCTTGAACAAGCGATAAAGTGTGCTTGCTTGGAAAACAAATCAATAACTGTCCAGATTACTTTATTACCACTGCTATCTGGAAGTTCGACAATGAAGTCCATTGCTATCTCTTCCCACTGGTCGGCTAGGGTTGGCCACTTGTTGTAGTAGTCCAGGGGGCTTTCCCGGACGGGTTTTCATTGTTGCACAAGTAGCACAGCTTTTTACATAATCTTCCACCTCCGACCTCATCTTTGGCCACCAAAATTGACGTCTAGCGAGGTGGAGAGTTTTCAGGAATCCGAAATGACCTCCTAGTTTCGCATCATGACTCCGCTGTAGCACTTGCAATCTCATTTCTGCAGGGACGTACAGTTTGGATCCCTTCCAGGCTACGCCATCATTAATCGTTAGGATGTCTTTGTTGTTGTTGAACCATGGGTCTGTCTGGAGGGCTGCTTTCAGTTCGGTTCTCAGTTTATCTTGGCTTCGACTGGTGACTTGAGCTGCCTTTTGGTGAGAAGGAGATATGATGGGGTGGAAAATTTCTTCCTTCTTACTGTCAAACTGGGGTTTTCTCGATAGTGCATCTGCTAACAAGTTCTTCCCTGCGGGGATGTGTTTAATTTCAAATTTGAACCTTTGGAAATATTGGGCCCAACGGACCTGTTTGGGGGATAACTTTCGCCGGGCGCCCTGCTGAAGCTCCCTTTGCTTCGCCTCTGCGTGTTGAACTATTTCTTTAGAAGGTGCATAGATGGTTTCGACAAACATAAGTGATCCATCATCCTTAGCTTTCTCTGCTGCATTCTTTCCTTCCTCCATCTTCACTGAAATTTCGTCCTGCCAAGGGTTGGGTCAGAGCTGGGATTCAGTACCCCGATGAAAGAAATTTTTTTTTAAGTGAGAGTTGAAATAATGTCAGCGTTCCAAATATCATGCAGAATTAAATCATTGTCCAAGGCAAAGTAGTCCTTAAAACTCCAATTTAATAAGACAGGCATGTTGGCATTATGCTGTTGAAATTTCAACTCTAAGGTACATCCGGTGAATTCCCCAAGTTAAAAGTTCATCATCTATCCCCACACCCCATAATTCATCACATGGTCCAATCTTCATCTTCCACGCTGGCATGTACACCCCTCTTCTTCCGGCCAGGTGTTGAGGTGCGGAGACAAAAGACGACCTTGAGCTTCTAAGAAATCCATAACAATACATTCCACAATCCTACTCCCTTCTATTCCCCCCTCCCAACTACTATACCAATGAAACAGCATAATATATATGTTTTAATTATGTGGCAGGCCAAAGATCCTAAAAGGAACAGAATTACAGGCCTGACACATGGTTTAAAAGTGTCTCCCAACAAAGACACACCTGAGGGGTCTTGTAGATGCCCAACAAAGTTGAAATCTGGATGGAGATGCCAGTCTCTGCTGCTTCCATGAACAGCCATTCTGCTTTCTCTGCCTTCCACACCTGTAGTTGGGCACATTGGCCTCGCCATCTGAAAGCAGGTCCAGCAAAGCATCTGAAGTCATTTCTACCTTGAAGAAATTCTCATAGATATCATAACCTAGGGTGATGTTGGGTAAGAGGTGGTCATTTTGGTTGATGTCCTCGATAGCAAAAAGGAAGGGCAAACATTTCCAAAAGAATTTGGATGATTTGCTGCAGGTATGAACATGTCGATGAAAATGGCATTTAATTTTTCTTTCTTGAGAATATTTTTAGTCAACTGAATCACAATTATTTTGTTAAAAATAGTTTGTTACATTCCCAAATATTACCATAGAAAAAAGAATAAGAACAATATAAATTTTTTAATCATAATGCCCTTCAAAGTCATTCTCCCACTTAGTAATTCTAATACCTTTAGAATACCACTTCAATTTCTTGAACTGTTTCATGTTTTATTTGTTTTGTTTATATTACTTTCCATTTTCATCAAACAGAGTGTGATCTAGATACAGTTATTTGAACAATCATAGTCCAGATATTTGTTCTTATATTCATCACAATAATATTAATAACATAACTACCCTATTTTTCAGAGAATAAGATGCGCTGGCGTATAAGAGGCACCCATATTTTGAAGAGGCAATTTTTTTAAAAAAACGTAGGTAGGTAGATAGAGGTATAGAGAGGGAGAGAAAGAGAGAGAAATACAGGAGGGAGGGAGAGAGAGTAGTAGGTAGGTAGGTAGGTAGAAGTAAAGGTATAATATATAGAGAGAAATAGAGAGAGAGAGAGAGAAATACAGTAGGTAGGTAGGTAGGTAGGTAGGTAGGTAGAGTGTGTAGAGATAGGTAGGTAGAGGGATAGAGAGAGAGAGAGAATATGGTAGTAGGTAGGGAGAGAGAGTGTGTAGATAGGTAGGTAGGTAGGTAGAGGGATAGAGAGAGAGAAATAGAGAGAGATAGAGAGAAATACAGTACATAGGTAGGGAGAGAGAGTAGGTAGGTTGGTAGGTAAAGGGATAGAGAAAGGAAAATAGAGAGAAACACATTAGATAGGTAGGGGGGAGAGAGAGAGAGTAGGAAGGTAGGTATATAGGTAGATAGAGGGGGGAGAGAGAAATACAATAGATAGGCAGAGAGAGAGTAGTTAGGTTGGTAGGTAGATAAAGGGATAGAGAGACAGAGAAAGAGAAAGAGAGAGAGAAATACAGTAGGTAGGTAGGGAGAGAGAGAGAGTAGGTAGGTAGGTTTATAGGTCATAGAGGAGGGAGAGAGAGATAAATACAGTAGGTAGGGAGGGAGAAGAGAGAGAAAGTAGGTAGGTAGGTATCAGATCAGATCAGCTGAGCCAAGGAAATGATTAAGTGTTATGTGAAAGCACCTGGTATGCCCAAATATGGGAGGGAGCATGCTGCTTCCCTTTTGCCTTTCAGCTCTACCCGAGGAGCCTTCCAGGGTGCTCCCTCCAATATTTGGGCATACCATGTGCTTTCACATAACACTTAATCATTTCCTTGGCTCAGCTGATAAGGGAGGAGAGCTTGTGGCTTAGAATTTAATATAACTGCCTAATATGTAAAAACAGTCCAGGTTCGAATCCCAATAAGGGTATGGCTAGCTGATGAGAGCTAAATAGCTTGAAATAGATCTATACAAGTCTCCCTTTATTTACTTATCAGCAAAAATGCAACACAAAAATGGTTTTCTGCCTGGAAGGCTCCTAGGGTGGAGCTGAAAGGCAAAAGGAAAGCAATATGCTCCCTCCCATATTTGGGCATACCAGGTGCTTTGACATAACACTTTATATATATTTATTACTGTCTTTTCTCTGGTTCTTCTTTTTTTGTAAATGGTATACCCTGACAATACACTGTGTTCAAAATGTTTATGAATAAAGATTTTTTTTTTAAAAAAAAGGAGAGCATCTTGTATTTTCAGAGGGCTGGAACTGTAAACCTTCATTTGGAAATGCAGTGGCTCTAATAAAGTACAGGAGGATTGACTTACGTGAAGACTTTTGTTGAAGGACTTCTGTCGAACTTTAATGATTGAAATCTAGCATCCTTTGCAGAGACTATGCCACTAATGAAATAATCTCCTGGCTTGTAATGATGCTCTGGGTCCACTTCACCCTGATCCAGAGACAGGAGACATTTGGTTTTGTGTACCCCGCAAGCTTCTGGGAGCCACACAAGCAGCCCAAGTAGAAGCATCAGCAACATGATTTGAGTTGCTGAGGGAGCCTTCTTGGTGACAGCTGCATTTTAACAAAGAATGAGAAGATGAGGTGGGTAGGAACCGAAACCCCTTCCAGGACACAAGCTTCAGATCCAGTCTGAGTCCAGCCAAGGGATAGAAACACAGTCCCTGCTTGTCCTGAAACTACTCCCAATTTCTCTTTCTATCTCCAGAGCCAACGATACACTCAGAATTCCCACCCAGCTGTGCTTTAAGTCTACATCAAAGCATTTTCTGACATTGCTTCTATAACATCCTCAGAAAGGTTGCAGAAAGTTCTCTAGGAAACTAAATCAGTATGGTTTAGATAATTGAAAGGAAGGAAAAAAACATCAACTCCCTGAATCCCTGAACATGACTTCAGTCTGGTGCCCAAAGGGAGAATTCACAGATGTGGGTCCAAGCTTTGACGATAGGCCAGAAACTGGAGAATTTGGTACAGTCCCCCCCCCCAATAACACACTTTTGGAGAACCTGGGAGATCGACCCAGGATCAACAAGGATCTGGCTTTTAGCATGGTCATGAAAAGTCTCTTATTAATATGGATTTAGTTTGGATTTTTTTTTCCTAAGCGGAACTTTCTCATAGGTCTGTAGGTAGCTGTTGATCTCATTCAGAGAGGGAAAATAGCCCCTGTTTAAAATGAGACAAGTGGTAGGATAACCCAACAGGGCAGGGCAGGGCGATCAGGGCATAGTGCTGTTATTCAAGAGTCTTTTCTGTACTTCAGGGGCATCACCAAACGTGGTCTTCAGCAGGTTCTGACCAGTTCTGAAGAACTGGTAAATACCACCTCTGACGGGCCTCTCTGCCTCCTGAGTCTCAGCTGATCAGGAGGGAATGGGGGACTTTGCAGTAACCTTCCCCTGGAGTTGGGTGGGAATGGAGATTTTTACAGTATTCTTCCCCTGAGAGTAGAATGTGTGGCTGGCTGCCACACGGTGACCTCGTCTGCTTTGAGTGTGGACCCTTGCAAAGGTGAGCCGGAGCTAGGCATCGAAACCCCTGCAGAGGTGAGCCTGACTGAGCTCGGCTATGGGACCCCAGCTGGGGTGCGCCTAGGTTAGGCGGGCCTGATACTGCCAAGGAAGTACGGACTCCATGATGTGTTGCAATGCATCAACCAGCTCAGCAAGATCCAAAGACCCCGGCTGGCCGATTGAGACGGTATTTATTAAAATCATACAAAAGGTTTCTGTCTTAAAGCGTGTTATTACATGATTGGTTAAAACACTTGTTACTGGGCAGGCTTTGTTCACTTGTCATGTATACGTGTTACCGGGCAAGCTTGTTCAAATGTTACAAAAAGATGTTACAGAAGACTGTTGCATAGAAATGTTGCAAAGCGAAGAATGTTGCATAGAAATGTTGCAAAACAAAACCTTGAGCAAGCTCAACTTTTAAACATGACCGCTACATTCCCCTGCCATGCCCACCAAGCCATGCCCACATAACCGGTAGTAAAAAAAATTGAATCCCACCACTGGGCCTCACTCCACAAATTGCTGGTTGTGGGACCTGTATGTGAAGTTAAATATGTAAGATCAGCTGAGACTGTTGCTACTGTAGCAGCCTCTCAGCTGCCTAGCAACTTCCCAGCCTGAGATGCTGGAGGCTAACGCAGGTTTGGCTGTGGAGTTCCCCGAGCTTATGGTCTTAAGGAACTTCAATTTTCCATCCCGGTGCCTGGCCTCAGAAGCAACTCAGGAGTTCATACCCATCATGTTGGCTATAGGTTTATCTCAGATTATTCATACTCCAACTAAAAACTGTGGTCATAAGAGCTTTGGACACGATCATGCCTATGCAACTTCTCTTAGCCCATCACTCCTGGCACTCCCAAGGTTCATGGAGGAGTTCAGGAAGCTTAAAAGGAACAAGAAATGTCTAGAACAGTGATTCGCAACCTTAGCTTTAAGTTGTCTGGACTTCAAGATGTCTGGACTTCAACTCCCAGAATCAGTGACGTGCGGTGAGGTTTATGACTGGTGAGGCACTGACACAGTGCTAAGTTTCAAATATTTTTAGACTTGTGGACTTCAACTCCCAGAATTCCACAGCCAGGCATGCTCAGTTCCAATTTAAAGCGACAGCATTTGTTTTTCTCTTTTGCTCCTTCTTTCTTTTTCTTTTTCTTCTCCTTCCCCTCCTTCTTCCCTCTCTCCCTTCCTCCCCCTCTCTCAAACACACACACACACACACACACACGCACACAGAGAAGTTGGATTGGACTATCTCTCCTACCCCTTCCCTCTCTCACTCACTCTCAAACAAACCCACACAGACACAAAAGTTGGATTGGATATCTTTTCCAGTGGCTTGAAAGCAGCTCCTCTGCCATTCCCCCCAGGTGCATAAAGAGGACGTACATAAATGCACCAGCGTGTCTGCCCTACTGTCCCCATTTATTTATATTCATTTTCTTTGTTCATGTCCACGTTCATACTTATACCTGCTATCTTGTACATGTTTGATAAACATATATATGTATGTATGTATGTATGTATGTATGTATGTATGTATGTATGTATATATGTATGTATGTGTGTATGTGTGTTACAACCCCTGGTATGTCCAAATATGGGAGGGAACTCACTACTCCCCCTTTCTGTCTATCGGCTCACTATAGAAGACCATCCAGGCAGAAAACCATATTTTTTAATGTTGCCTTTTAATATTTGTGTTGTATTTGTGCTGATAAATAAATGAAGGGAGACTAGTACAGATCTATTTCAAGCTATTTAGCTCTCATCAGCTAGCCATACGCTTACTGGGCTTCAAACCTGGGCTGTATTACATATTTGGCAGATGTATTAGCCACTAAGCCACAGACTCTCTCTCCTTATCAGCTGAGCCAGGGAAATAGGTATGTATTTGTGTTACATATCAGCATACCTATGGCTCAGCTGATAAGGAAGAGAGCTTGTGGCTTAGTGGCAATTACATCGGCCTAATATGCAATACAGCCCTGGTTCGATTCCCAGTAAGGGTATGGCTAGCTGATGAGACCTAAATAGGTTGAAATAGATCTATACTAGTCTCCCTTTATTTATTTATCAGCACAAATACAACCTATATATAAAAAGGCAACATTAAAAATAAAAATATGGTTTTCTGCCTGCATGGTCTTCTGTGATAAGCCGAGGGACAGAAAGAGGGAGTAGTGACCCTCCACTGGTGTGGCCTCTGCATTAATTTTGGTTAGGTTCAGGTCAAATCAGGTTTTGAAGTTATGGAACGAATTATGGTCATGACCAGTGGCTCTACAGCAGGGGTGTCCAAACTTGGCAACTTTAAGACTTGTGGACTTCTGGGAGTTGAAGTCCACAAGTCTTAAAGTTGCCAAGTTTGGACACCCCTGCTCTACAGTATATTGCTCTGGGATCAGTGATGGGTTGCCGATTTTTTTAACTACCGTTTGGGCGCATGTGACACTTTTGCGCATGCGCAGAAGCGAGCAAGCGGGTGGGCGGAGCCTCACTACCGCTGCTACTACGGTTTGGCCGATCCGGCTGATCCAGGAACAACCCACCTCTGTAAGGGATGTGAGATAAGAAGTGCTATTGTTTTTTTCCCAAAAGTTTTTTATTTTTATTTTTTTTGCAAACATATCGTTGTGTGAACAGTGTGGCACCAGAGTGTCCTTACATTTTAGTACAAATAAAATAATATTATTCATATTTAATATAGTTTACATTCTTATATTTTTTAGTAATAATACACATATTTTGTTGAATTACAACTTCATTCTTTGATTATTCAATATTTCAGTATATTATTTTATGCCAATCTCCATATTCTAAATATAACTCTTTTTACTACAAATAAAATATTAACAATCATGTTTGTTGTGTTTAAGAACTTATATAGTTCTAATAGTAATACACAGATTTGTATTAAATTTTAATCTTCCATTGTTTATCCCCTTTTGAATCATAGTTTAATACAAATAAAATAATATTCATCACATTTACGTTTGACAAGTTATGTAATTCTAAAGATAACAATACACGTTTTTGTTAAATTATAATTGTTCATTATAATCTTGTTCAATATTTCGCTATGTTATTTTTATGCCAATCAAATTCTGCATATCATCCCTTTTACTACAAATAGAATGTTGGTAATCATATTTGTTACATTTCACAAGCTTATATAGTTCTACTAATAATACACAAGTTTATGTTAAGTTATAAAGAAGTGCTATCATTTTTAAAGGCCAAACCAGTGATGAAATTCTAAAAATTTTACTACTGTTTCTGTGGGTGTGGCTTGGTGGGCATGGCAGGGGAAGGATACTGCAAAATCCCCGTTCCCTCCCCACTCTGGGGCCAACCAGAGGTGATATTTGCTGGTTCTCTCAACTATTCAAAATTTCTGCTACCGGTTCTCCAGAACCTGTCAGAACCAGCTGAATTTCACCCTGGGCCAAACATGCAGTGACACCCCTAATATCGTGGGTACAGTAACACTTTTGGCTGTTCAGCTCTCATTCTCCCATGGTTTGGAAGAACTGAAGCTGCTTAACTTTATCTATGGATATTTATTTTATTTTCATATTTTTATTTTCTGTGTGTATATACAGAATAAATGTCTATTCATTTTATGATCCTGGTCTGTAACTACAATAAACCTTTTATAAATCAGAATAAGCATTCATATTATTACAATGGTTGCATTTATTTTAGTTGGTTGCAGCTACGCCGGTTATTTGGAGAGCCAATAATGAAACCTGGTTCTTCTGAGAACTTTGGAGCAAATAGAAGGGGAGAGGAATCCTTTCCTTCAGATTTCAATGCAGTGGATAGTCCTCGAGGAGCCTCTGTTGGGTTTTATTTCAATATTGTAATATACATACATACAATAGCAGAGTTGGAAGGGACCTTGGAGGTCTTCTAGTCCAACCCCCTGCCTAGGCAGGAAACCCTATACCGTTTCAGACAAATGGCTATCCAACATCTTCTTAAAGACTTCCAGTGTTGGGGCATTCACAACTTCTGGAGGCAAGCTGTTCCTCTGATTAATTGTTCTGTCAGGAAATTTCTCCTCAGTTCTAAGTTGCTTCTCTCCTTGATTAGTTTCCACCCATTGCTTCTTGTTCTACCCTCAGGTGCCTTGGAGAATAGTTTGACTCCCTCTTCTTTGTGGCAACCCCTGAGATATTGGAACACTGCTATCATGTCTCCCCTAGTCCTTCTTTTCATTAAACTAATATCTTCTTCTGTTCTAAACAGCTACGAGTCTGTAGGATTAAATTGCACGTACTCTGTAGTTCCCGTATTTCAAAGTTTGTAATAGGTTCTTGATACATTATTACCGTTATGTATTTATTTCTGGTTTGTTCCCATTTATAATTGACTTCTGAAACTTTTTTTAGATCCTATATTAAGATAGAGTTTAGACTAGTTGATCACTGAGGTCCCCCTTCACATAACTGAGAATTTGGACCAATTACAGCTTCTGGGAAGTCTTCCAAACCAGCCTCACATAGAACACAGTTTAGTAGTTGTTTCTACTATACTGCATTCAGCTATGATAAGGGGTGAGATTCAGCTGGTTCAGGCCAGTCTAGATGAACTGGATGTTAATTTTACATCCGGTTCAGAAAACTGGTAGTTCTGACAACCAGCTGGCCCCGCCCTGCCCCTCCAAGAAGTTCCCATGCACCCTCCCTGTTCTGACTCCCAAGTAAGTGCAGGGAGGCCTCCTAGGCCCAAAATGGGCTGACGGTGGGGGCAGTGTGGTGCTCCCCTCCCTGGCCCATTTTCGTGCCCAGGAGGCTGCAGGGAGGCCTACTAGACCCAAAACGAGTGGCCCTCTTCTTAGGCCAGGTGTTAAATCACATGGATCGTTGCGGCCATATGTATACATCGCAGTGGGACATGGTGATGGCCGTGATGGATGGAGAGGCTGCTGACTGGGTGGCTGATCTATATTGGGATCATGCTGTGGAACTCACAGACATTGCTCGGTTCCTAATGGCATTGCAGGAGAGGTTTGAAGATACTACCAGGATCCAGCGGGCGGAAGCAGAATTGCGGGCTACAAGACAACAAGGGAAGCCAATAGCTGAATACATCAGAGAGTTCTGGCGTTTTGGCCAGTAAACTGAGGATGTGGCCAGAGAGGTTGTTGGTGCATTACTTTAAGGCTGGCCTTGACCGAACACAGGATGTTTGTGGCATGGTGGTGGAGTGCAGTGGGGGGATGGGGTGGAGCGTGCACTCACTGAACCGGTTATAAAACCAGTTGCATCCTTTGGAAGCCATGGCTAAGAGCATCATCTCCAGCATGAAGTCAGCCAATTGTGGTTCATATAATCATCATTTGATGGGACCATTGGTTACATGTATGCCATGATTTTGTGATACGTTTAGCTGTGGATGGGGTCACGGAACAGTGGCATCCATGTGTGGAGGAGGGGGCTGTGCAAGATGGCAGACAGTGATAGGATGCCAGCTGCACCCCCTTTGAATGTGCATTGGCGTACACTTTCAAAAGGGATGGGGCTTGTATCATACTACTCTCTTGCCATCTTGTCCATTTTTATTTTCTTGTGAAAATCAGGACATAGGACATAGTAACTAGTGTTCTGGTTGGCTAAATTTTGTTTGGATTAAGGGAGCTCAGCTTAATAGGGTTACTTTATGGTTCAAGGCATTTGGGGTTCATTTAAGAAATGTTGCAACACTTCCAAAATAGTTTCCCAATATTTTCAGGGGATTTTTTTTTATTAGAAGTATAGAGAATGACAGTCTCAGCACACAAAGTCCTACAAAACTCTGAATCTGGCAAGCTTCCAAGAAAGAGTAGAGAAGTAATGTATTTAAAAGTTAATTCCCAGGTTCCTCCATAGCAACAAAACCAATGGGAGTCTGAGACATTAAAAGAATCATTTGATTGCTCTTTATGACACGGCAAAACTTTTTACTCTTCTTGTGACTCTTACTTCTTGCAAAACAGGCAGGCAAAACTCTGTTGCTAAGCTATTAAACCCCTCTACGGAATTGGCATAAACATGTTTTTCTCTAGCTGTGCACCTGCACTGACAGCTACTAATTGGCAGAATTGAGGGCATGACAGACACTTCACCTTCTTCTCCTTATAATTATCCAATTAAAGCCAATTTGCTTTGCTTGTTTCCAAAGGTCAAGCTGGTTTCTACTGCTGACCCATGAGGCCTATAATTGAGGCCCTTAAACAGTAGGACGCGACAGCCGCAGAAAATATTTTGAATGAAACTTGAAGAAGTTGGTGCAAAGTTATTATCAAAGTGTCTTCTGGACCTCTGAGGCTCAGAGCTGGGACTTAGAGCAACTGGGGAGCTGAACTGAGAGTGAACCTTTGCCAACTTCTCAAACTTTGTTACAAGTGTAACTTCAGTGTCTATGGACTGAATTTGATTCATGTTACACATTCCCAGAGCCATATTTTTGGGAGATGTAAGCTCACCCCTACAGCTTCCTTATGGTTACACAGTTACTAATCACACAGTCAAGATCTGCCTAAATTATTTATACTGTTCATCTTCCCTTAAACTGTCAGAGCAGAAAGAAATGCACGTCACATTACATGATGTCCCCATGCACAAGACCTTTACCCCCTTAACATCTATATCCTGTATATGTCCTGTGTGGTATTTGCAGTTACGTTGACCATCAGAAGGCAGTGCATGACAAATTGCATCATTGTGAAGAAAAAACGGGGGTATGGGGTCACATGGTCTTTTATGGAACTCAAATCCTTTACAGGGAATTGAACTTTGAACTTTCACACTTTAGAGATATGGTGTTTGAATAATATTGCAAGAATCCAACGTGTTAATTTTAGGAGCTATCCTAAAACTGGCATTCAGCAGTATTGATATCAGAATAGTATCTACAGTCCACCCTGTAGATAGTATCTACAGTCCACTATAGCATCTACAGTCCACCCTGTAGATAGTAATCTACAGTCCACCCCCCTTTACGTTCTCAGATGGAGAAGTTGCAGTATATTATGGCCCTGTATGGAGAATTTTACATTCTGATTGATTCTATATACCCTTTCCTGCAACTCCACTGACTGTCAGGCATTGGGTTGGCCTAAAGTTAAAGTATTGTATGTGATCATCTCTAGTGCAAAGCAGAGCTGGTATTCAGCAGGTTCTGACTAGTTCTGGAGAACTGGTAGTGGAAGTTTTAAGTAGTTTGGAAAACCGGTAAATAGCACCTCTGTCTGGCTCCGCCCCCATCTATTCTCTGACTCCCGAGTCCTAGCTAATTGAAAGGAAATGGGGATTTTGCAGTAACCTTCCCCTGGAGTGGTGAGGGAATGGAGATTTTACAGTATCCTTCCCCTGCCACGCCTACCAAGCCATGCCATGCCTACCAAGCCACACCCACAGAACAGGTAGTAAAAAATTTTGAATCCCACCACCAGTGCAAAGGTCTGTGAGTTTTCCCAGACTGGAACTGCATGAATGCAATGTGCAATGCATGTGTGCAATGCAATTCATCCATTCTCCAAATCTGCAATCCTCACTGATCTTGACTCAGAGGCTTTGGCAGTGAACTTCATCTGGACCAGGTGCTCTTCAGAATTTTCAATGCAATATTTCTAGTCTCACCTCTAGCTTGCCTCAGCTACTTGAGAAGTTTCTACTTGTTCTCATATTTTGACATAGGATGCCCTGGTGATTGTGTTTCATGTCCCAGGAATTTGTGTCTTGACTACTGCAACATGGTCTATCTTGAAGGTGCCTTGGAAGTTGCAGCTGGTATAGAATTTGATAGCAGGCTACTTCTTGGATAGATCCAACACAATACAACAACAGTACTATGTCATCACTACACCAAATTTCCAAAGGGTTTCTTGGTTCAATTCAAAGTGCTGGTTGTCACCCGTAAAACTCTATAAACATTGGCACAAGGATGTGTCCCTCACCCAGTGTTATTTGACATTTCTTCCATTGAAACAGAATCTGTTCCTCTCCCCACTCATAAAACGTTACCTCATTTTATGACTGAATGATATCAACTTCAAGCATATGGGACAAGAACACAACCAGCCAAGCTAATTCTGCTTCATTATATGACAACGTGAACAGAAACTCTTTTCAACCACCAATTAAATTAGGGATATATTAGATAAATTCATTTCTGAGTTTTTCCTCTACCCATTATGCAACTTAGAACTAGGTCCCCTTTTACCTGATCATTCCCTAGAACAGGGCCCTACTCACGAGGGAGGCCACACACTGGACCTTGTCTTTGTCTCTGGCCAGTGGACGAGTGATCTGGGAATAGGGGATCCAACTATTACTCCCCTGTCATGGTCAGACCACTCACTTCTCCGGCTTGACTTCCCTGGTGCTACCCCCCGCTGCGGGGAGGCGGAACCGGAAGGTATTAGATGGTTCCGCCCCAAGCGCCTGATGGAACCAGATAGGTTCCAGACGGAGCTTGGGCCACCTCCTGTGGACCTGACCCGCCCCCGAGTGGAGGACCTGGTAGACGCATGGAATAGTGCGACTACCGGGGCCCTAGACCGGGTGGTGCCTTTGCGGCCTCTCCTGCGGCGACGAACCACCCTGGCCCCTTGGTTTACCGAGGAGCTAAGGGTGATGAAACGCCACAAGAGACGCCTAGAGAGTCGTTGGAGATCCTCCCGTTCCGAATTTGACCGAGCACAGGCACGAGCCTATTTGAGGACGTACCTCGTGGCATTAAGAGCGGCCAAACGTCAACATTGCGCCGCTCTTATTGCGTCCGCAGATAACCGCCCTGCCGCCCTGTTTTCGGGTGACTCGCTCCCTCTTGTCTGAGAGACCGCGGGAAGCCCCTTTACAGGGCAGAGCAGAGGAGTTTGGGAAATATCTACAGGACAAAGTCGCTCAAATCCGGATGGGATGGGCCCCTTTCAGTGGTCCAGTAGAGACGCCCGTGGCGAGTCTTGAGGGACCGCTTTGGGAGGAGTTTGACTCGGTTGCCATCGAGGATTTGGACAGGTTGCGTGGACGTCTGCGACCCACCACATGTTTATTGGACCCGTGTCCCTCCTGGCTTGTACTGGCATCCTGGGAGGTTACGCGTGACTGGCTCCTGGGCCTAGTGAACGCCTCGTTGGGTGAGGGGTCTCTACCGGCCGCCTTGAAAGAGGCGGTGGTGAGGCCCCTGCTCAAGAAGCCTTCCCTGGACCCAACGGACCTAGTCAATTATCGTCCAGTCTCAAACCTTCCTTTCTTAGCGAAGGTTGTAGAGAGTGTGGTGGTACAGCAGTTCCCACGTCACCTGGAGGAAAATGATTATCTAGACCCGCGCCAGTCCGGCTTCCGTCCCGGGCACAGCACGGAGACGGCCTTGGTCGCATTGGTGGATGATCTCTGGAGGGCCAGAGATAGGGGTTGTTCCTCTATCCTGGTCCTATTAGATCTCTCGGCGGCGTTCGATACCATCGACCATGGTATCCTGTTGCACCGGCTAGAGGGGTTGGGAGTCAGGGGCACCGTTCTACGGTGGTTTGGCTCCTTTCTCTCTGACCGGACGCAACGTGTGTTGGCAGGGGAGCAGAGTTCGACCCGGAGGTCACTCACATGTGGAGTGCCACAGGGATCGGTGCTCTCGCCTCTCCTGTTCAACACATACATGAAACCGCTGGGCGAGATCATCCGTGGTTTTGGGGTGGGATATCATCTGTATGCTGATGATACTCAGCTATACATTTCCACCCCGAACCACCCCAATGAGGCCGTCGAAATGATGTCCCGGTGTTTGGAGGCCGTACGGGTCTGGATGGATGGCAACCGACTAAAACTCAACCCTTCCAAGACGGAGTGGCTGTGGCTTCCGGCCCCCCGGTTCAACCAGGTGCTTCCATCTCTGGCCATTGGGGGCGTGCAACTAGCCCCCATGGAACAGGTGCGCAATTTGGGCGTCCTCCTAGATGCCCGGCTGTCCATGGATGACCATGTAACAGCCGTGGCAAGGGGGGCGTTCCATCAGGTCCGCCTGATGCGCCAATTGCGCCCCTTATTGGACCGGGATGCCTTACGCACAGTCACCCATGCGCTAGTGACGTCTCGCCTGGACTACTGCAATGCTCTCTACATGGGGCTTCCCTTGAGATGCACTCGGAGACTACAGTTGGTCCAGAATGCGGCCGCGCGGGTGATTATGGGGAGGACTAGATACTCCCCTGTAACACCTCTCCTGCGCGAGCTGCACTGGCTTCCTGTGGTCTACCGAGTGCGTTTCAAGGTTTTGATTATGATCTTTAAAGCGCTTCATGGCTCAGGACCTAGTTACATGCAGGATCGTATCCTGCCCCACACATCCCTACGACCAATTCGCTCACACAGAGAGGGACTTCTCCGGGTGCCGTCCTCCAAACAGTGTCGGGGGGCGACACCCAGGAGCAGAGCCTTCTCTGTGATGGGCCCAGCCCTGTGGAATGACCTCCCCCGTGACATCAGGATTATTTCCGATCTCCGCTCCTTCCGTGTACAGTTGAAGACCCACCTTTTCCAACTATCTGGCCTGGCTCAACCGTAATTTTTTTTTCCGTTTTTTCCCGACTGTCTTTTAAATTTTAAATTTTTTATTGTATATTGGGTTTTATTATGGGGGTATGCAAATGGTTTTAATTGTCTAAATGTTGTAATTTATTACCTCCTCCGTACGTGTATGTCTTTGTATATATGTATGTTTATGTGTTTGTACACATGTGTTATGTTTTATATGTTTCTGGTGTACGCCGCCCCGAGTCCTGCTTGGAAAGGGAGCGGCTAATAAATTCAACATTATTATTATTATTATTATTATTATTATTATTATATATTATTATTATTATTATTATTATTATTTATTATTATTATTATTATTATTATTATTATTTTAAGAAGAGATTGGACAGTCATTTGTCTA
>JAKRSK010005131.1:0-27458 GCA_029891615.1 Natrix natrix natrix | reverse complement strand
GCATCAGGGAAGCCTCGGACGGTCCCTGAAGCCTCCGGGGGGGCGGGGGAGGCTCTTTTCACCCTCCCCAGGCTCCTCCTATAAAGCCTCTGGAGCCTGGGGAAGGCGAAAAATAGCTTTTAAAAAGGTGAATTCAGCTGGCCAGCGTGCGCATGCGTGCTGGCCAGCTGACAGGGCAGCGCCTCGTGTGCCCTGACAAATGGCTCCGTGTGCCACTTGTGGCACGCGTGCCATAGGTTCGCCATCACAGCCCTATACCATTTCAGACAAATGGCTATCCAACATCTTCTTAAAGACTTCCAGTGTTGGGACATTCACAACTTCTGGAGGCAAGCTGTTCCACTGATTAATTGTTCTAACTGTCAGGAAATTTCTCCTCAGTTCTAAGTTGCTTCTCTCCTTGATTAGTTTCCACCCATTGCTTCTTGTCCTACCCTCAGGTGCCTTGGAGAATAGTTTGACTCCTTCTTCTTTGTGGCAACCCCTGAGATTTCACCCCTGCTCTCAGTCCCCAACCCAAATTCATTATTTCAACTTTATTTATATATCGTGTTTATTATTTTTATAAATAATTCAAGGCAACAAACATTTGCTACATACCAAGTGATTGCAGAATCACCGTCCACGTCACTGTTTGCCTTCCATTTGCAGAAATGCAGTAAGATTCTTCCACCTTTTTCAGAGTCGTTGCCACAAAGTCAGCAGAGGGCGCCAGAGATATTTTGACCTGGCCATAAAGAATAAGATGACAATGAGAAAAGTGGGTGGTATCCAGTGGTGGGTTTCAAAATTTTTTAGAACCTCTTCTGGAGGTGTGGCCTGCTTTGTGGGAGTGGCTTGCCGGCCATGTGACAGGGTGGGAGTGGCTTGCTGGCCATGTGTCTGGGTGGGTATGGCCAACTTGTAAAATGTGGTGAAACTCACTTAACAACGCTCTTGCTTAGCAACCAAAATGTTGGCTCAGAAACTCTGGCATTTGAAGCCCACGAGTCTTAAAGCTGTCAAGTTACAAGACCCTTGCACCCCTAACCCTTTAGAAAAAAAAACCCAGGAGTGTTCAAACTTGACAGCTTTAAGACTTGTGGACTTCAATTCCCAGAATTCCTCCTCCAGTCATGTTGGCTCAGAAACTCTGGCATTTGAAGTGTGCAAGTCTTAAAGCTGCCAAGTTACAAGACCCTTCCACCCCTAACCCTTTAGAAAAAACCCTCCAGGGGTATTCAAACTTGAAAGCTTTAGGACTTGTGGACTTCAACTCTGAGAATTCCTCCTCTCGCTCTTCATCTTGATGATGTGCGGACGGGCGGGGGGAGGGAGCTAGAACCGGTTCTAAATGGCACTGTAGATTTGTGGAACCTCTTCTATAGAAGAGGCTAGAACTGGCAGGAACCCACCCCTGGTAGTATCCCTTGAGAGGTACCCCTCCAGGGAAGGAGGAGAAGGAACAAGGTGGGCTTCAGTAGATAAAAAATGATTGTCCAATCACCTGAAGCATGCACAACTTCTGGAGCAATGGCCCCAACCTTTTGGGCACAAGGGACCATTTCCATGGAGAGAGTTTTTTTTTTTTCATGGCCCAGAGGATGTGTTGTTTAATGTGCTGCCTGCAAACTGTGGATGGGGCTTCACTTGTTTGCACAGCCTGGTTTCTGGCATGCTGTAACCCACTGTCCATGCATGGACTGGGGGCTGAGGACCCCTGTTCTAGAGGGTTGAGTCATTATAATAGCATAAAAACAGCATGTGAAATACAATACAATACAAAAGTAGAGTTGGAAGGGACCTTGGAGGTCTTCTAGTCCAACCCCCTGCCTAGGCAGGAAACCCTATACCGTTTCAGACAAATGGCTATCCAGCATCTTCTTAAAGACTTCCAGTGTTGGGGCATTCACAACTTCTGGAGGCAAGCTGTTCCACTGATTAATTGTTCTAACTGTCAGGAAGTTTCTCCTCAGTTCTAACTTGCTTCTCTCCTTGATTAGTTTCCACCCATTGCTTCTTGTTCTACCCTCAGGTGCCTTGGAGAATAGTTTGACTCCCTCTTCTTTGTGGCAACCCCTGAGATATTGGAACAATGCTATCATGTCTCCCCTAGTCCTTTTTTCTCTTAAGGTAGACATACCTAGTTCCTGCAACCGTTCTTCATATGTTTTAGTCTCCAGTCCCCTAATCCTCTTTGTTGCTCTTCTCTGCACTCTTTCTAGAGTCTCCACATCTTTTTTACATTGTGGCGACCAGAACTGAATGCAGTATTCCAAGTGTGGCCTTACCAAGGCATTATAAAGTGGTATTAGCACTTCACGTGATCTTGATTCTATCCCTCTGTTGATGCAGCCTAGAACTGTTTTGGCTTTTTTGGCAGCTGCTGCACACTGGGAGCATTACATTGATTGAAATAATTGCAGAACAGAATAACAAAGTTGGAAGGGAAGGGCCTTGGAGGCCTTCTAGTCCAACCCCTTGCTCAAACAGGAGACGCAATACCACATTAGACAAATTGTTGTCCAATCCATTCTTAAAAATGCGTTGGATCAGTTACAACTTCTGGAGGCAAATTGTTACACTGATTAATTTTTCTCACAGTCAGAAAATTTATTTTTATTTCAAGGCTATTTAATTACTTTCCATCCGTTGCTTCTTGTTCTTCATTTGGGTCCATTGAAGCATGGCTTGACCCTGTCTTCCTTGTGGCAACCCCTCATATATTGGAAGACTGCTATCATGTCATCTCTAGTCCTTCTTTTCACTAGACTAGACATACCCACAATTTTAGACAAGTTGGTTGCCCAACCTCTTCTTAGAAAACTCCAGTGATGAATCGCCCACAACTTTGCAACCCACCACTGTTAAGGACTCCTTACCCGCATGTAGTGAGTCTGGTAGGAGAAGACGGTAGCCTTGAGTGGGAAGGCTTCTCCTCGCACCACAGAGTATGGCAAGGTAACTTCAATGAAGAACGGCTGGAAGGCCTTTAGAGAAGTAGATTGGGCCAGGCCAAAGCCTGTGTCTGCTGAAAGGCAGAAAGCTCCAGCTTTCCATTCGGTGATGGTGTCCGGGATGGTCACAGGAACAGACATGGGTTTAGAATCTCTGAAAGACAGAAGAGATCAGCAAGTGAGGAGAAAGGCTTCCAAAATCCTTGCAGTGAGGAGAACCTATGCAGGGTCAATACATAGCATCTATGCCAGGCATGTCCAAAGTGCGGCCCGGGGGCCAAATGTAGCCCTTTTTCAAATTTCAAGCAGCCCACAGCCTCTTCTCCCCACTGGAGTTATTTGTTTAGTCTTTCATAAAATACTGCATTTTTCGAAGTATAAAGATGCATCTTTTTCCCCTCAAAAAAGAGGCTAAAAATCTGGGTGCATCTTATACACTGAATACAGCATTTTTTGCCTCCCAAAACTCTGCCCCCTTCACCAAAATGGCTGTGCATAGCCTTTAGGAGGTTTTCAGAGTGCTCCTGGGGGCTGTGGAGGGCATAAATGAGCAAAAAAACGGGCCATTTTTTGCTCAACTTTGCCCCCCCAGCCCCCAGGAGCACTCTAGAAGCCTCTTAAAGGCTATTCATGCCCTTTAAAAAATAGGCCCATTTTCGTGGGAGAGTGCAAAAACTTTTTTTTTTAATTTGCCTCTTCAAAATCTTGGTGCGTCTTATACTCCGAAAAATATGGTAGTTAATTCGCATTTAATATTAAGGGTTCAAAGAATGTCAGGCTGAATGATCGGCCCCACACATTTTCACCTCACCAAATCTGGCCCTCCTCGCAAAAAGTTTGGACACCCCTGATCTATGCTATACATAGCATAGCAGTGGTTAGAATCCAATATTGCAGGCTATTGTAGTTCTGCCAACTGCCAGCAGTGCAATTCTCACTAGGTCAAGGTTCACTCAATCTTCCATCCTTCTGAGGTCGGTAAAAGGAGAACCTAGATTCTCATTTTACTGACCTCTGGGTAAAACTTCAGCCTGGGGGAATAGGCAGACATTGTAAACTGCTTAAAGGTGGCAGTATGTGTTTAAGTGCAATTGCTATTGCTAAGGATTAAGTTATTAAAAAGAGAGGGAACAGCTTGATGTAGTTTTCAGTGTTTCTTCTTTGTTTCCAACTCTTTCCATGCACTGAGAGCTAAGCAAGAAAGGAATCACAGCTGACGAAATCTGAGTAAGTTACATAACAATCTAGGCAACTGGCAGGCTAGATGTGCTATTGATTTGATTTTTTATTCTGCAGACTAGTGGTTCTCGATTTTACATCAGGTCACAGGAACAGACATGGGTTTAGAACCTCTGAAAGACGGAAGAGATCAGCAAGTGAGGAGAAGGGATACCAAAATCCTTGCAGTCAGGAGAACCTATGCAGGGTCAATACATAGCATCTCAATTGCAGATCATCCATAATGAAGAACAGCGATGGGACCGCAATTCCATCACTAAGCAACGTGATAGTTGCCATCATTAAGCGAATCCCATGCCATTGCTAAGTGTGATATAACCTGGTCCCCATTCGCATCCTCTCGCTAGCTTCCCTATTGAATACATGATAGCATGTATTCATTCAATCCTACATGATCACAGTCTTCCAATATCTAAGGGGCTGCCACAAAGAAGAGGGCGATAACCAATTGTCCAAAGCACTTGAAAGGAGAACAAGAAGCAACGGCTGGAAACTAATCAAGGAGAGAACCAACCTAGAACTAAGGAGAAATTTCCTGGCAGTGAGAACAATTAATCAGCGGAACAACTTGCCTCCAGAAGTTATGTGTCCTCCAGAACTGGGTTTTTTAAAGAAGATACTGGACAACCACTTGTCTGAAATGGTATAGATCTGCTGCTTGAGCAGGCAGTTGGACTAGAAGACCTCCAAGGTCCCTTCCAACTCCGTCATTCAGGTATTGATTATGGTTATAGGAAGCCAGAAAAGAAGGTTGCAAAAGACTATCACATGACTGTGGCACACTGTGATGTCAGAACTGGGTGCCAGGTGCCAAGCATTTGCATGTCACCATAGGGACACTAAAACAGCCAGAACTTTGAGGCTGTCATAAGTAGCACTCATTCAGCAAAGTCCTAAGTTTAAGCAATCACTGAATGTGTGATGGTTAAACAAGAACCACTTGCATTTGCATTGTACTTTCAAATCAGTTTCCGAAATCATTTGGGGATATTTTTTTTCTAAAGCTCCTATTCCTTTGGCCTCCCCAGAAGGATAAATTTTAGGAACTGAAGGAAATGGGATTGATGGAATTGTTTGTGTGGAGAGAACTGCACTCGAAAGGAACGGAGAGTCAGATCTGGCCCTAGATTCTGCCTCGGTTTACCTTCCAAGCAAGCAACTGAGTCGGAAGATATAATACAATACAATACAATACAATACAATACAATACAATACAATACAATACAATACAATACAATACAATAGTAGAGTTGGAAGGGACCTTGGAAGGGGGGCGCCCCGGGCCCTCGGGGGGCCCCTTTACAGTTCTTCCCCCACCCCCCCGTCACCCCCCCCAATGCCTCACGCTGCCTGGGGACCCACGGGGGGCTCCGCACCCTCTTGGGTACCGGTCCGGACTTGGCCGGCCCTTTAGTCCCCACCACACCAACCCCCCCCCTCCTGCTCTACCCTGTTTGCGCTATGGACTGGGAGGGAGGTAAACCCTTATTACCGTTTCAGACAGATTTTTTGGCCCGCTTATTCCTAACATCTTCTTCCTTATAGACTTCCAGGTTTTGTTGGTGGCGATTTTCACAACTTCTGGTGGGCATATAACTATATTCCTTGATTTTAAGTGTTTTCGTACATGTCAGGGGGGGGGGTGGGGAGGATGGAATATGTAAAGTTTCGGGAATAAAGGGTTCGCCCCTCCAGTGTTGGGTTGCTGATTGTAGGGCGGAGCTAAGGAGTGTTGGTGTACTTCCACTTTGCTGAGGGGTTTAGGTCCCGCGCCTGGTGAAGGCCCGTGGCGGGGGTGTTTGGTAGATGGTGGGTTGGGGTTTTGGTGGGGGGTCGAAACAGCCCACAGGTGCGGCGGGGTTTGTTGGGTGGGCATATCCCCTCGGGGAAGGGGTGGAGGGGGGGCTGGAGGGGTGGAGTTGGGGGTTTTTTTTTTTTTTTCTCGTGCATGGGGCGGCGTCGGTAACTCGGTTGGGGTTTTTTTATCACTGGCGCAAGGCGGGTGGCTGGGCGGAGGCAGAGCTAGGACTCCAGTGGACTGGGGGAGTGGGGGTGGGTGGGGTTGGGTTTAGTGAGTGTCTATCTGTCACTGTGTGGTGGGAAGGGAGTTAGGGGGGGGGGGGCGTTCTGCGTGGTGGGGGGGTTGGCAAGCCTGGCACAACGGTTGGGCTGACGGGGGGTGCGAGGCATGACGCGCAGGCTCGAGGGCGTGTTGTGTTGTGGCAGCACTCTGCGGGGGGTCGCAGGGTTGGGCGACCAGGAGAACTGTTGTGCTTATGGTTCTGTTAGTAATATGTTTTCCATTTAGTGTGGCATTACCACCATGGCACCGTTTTTATAGTCGGTTATTTATATGTTTTTTTATTTGATTTGTTTATAATTAATTATTATATTATATTTATTTATTTATTAAAGTTATTTTATTAAAATTTATTAATATGTAATTAACACTCTTCACGTGATCCTTGATTCTATCCCTCTGTTTGATGACAAAAAAAAGCAGCCTAGGGACTCTTGTCTGTTTGGCTTCTTTCTCTTTTTTTTGATTCTTATTTTGGGCAGCCTGCTGCCTGATCATTTATTTTAAAAATAAGCATATATAATTAGGGGGGTAACCCTGAGGGAAGAAGCAGGAAAGGGAGGATCTCCCTATGGAAAGGGAGAGAGAGAAGAAGGAAACCTTCGGAGTGAGAGTCGAAGAAAGAGAGAAGAAGGAGAAGAGAGAAGAAGAGAGAATGAAGAAAGAGGTGGAAAGCAGGAGAGAGAGAAGGAGGGAAGGAAGGAAGAGAAGGGGAAAGGGGAAGGGACGCTGGGGAGAAGAGAAAGAGAAGGAGGGAATGAGAGGGAGGAGAAAATATGTTAATTTTAAGTAAAAAAATAAGAGGGATAAAAGGAAAAAAAAAAAAAAAGAAAAAGAAGGGGAAAGAAGAAAAAAAAGGAAAAAAAGTAAAAGAAAAGCAAAAAAAAAAAATAAAAAAAAAAAAAAAAAAAAAAAAAAAAAAAAAAAAAAAAAAAAAAAAAAAAAAAAAAAAAAAAAAAAAAAGAAACGAAAAAAAAAAAAAAAAAAAAAAAGTAAAAAAAAAAAAAAAAAAAAAAAAAAAAAAAAAAAAAAAAAAAAAAAAAAAAAAAAAAAAAAAAAAAAAAAACAAAAAAAAAAAAAAAAAAAAAAAAAAAAAAAAGAAAAAAAAAAAGTCCGGCCGTAAAAAAAAAAAAAAAAAAAAAAATAGGAAAAAAAAAAAAAAAAAAAAAAAAAAAAAAAAAAAAAAAAAAAAAAAAAAAAAAAAAAAAAAAAAAAAAAAAAAAAAAAAAAAAAAAAAAAGGAAAAAAAAAAAAAAAAGAAAAAAAAAGGAAAAAAAATCTGGCTTGGAAATCTGGTGCCTCTTTGTTGTCTGTTCCTGGTACAAGAATCTGTTCTGGACGACAAGCAAGTTGGATCTTTGGCTTTTGTTGCCTTTGGTGTGCTGGGACACAAACCAAGATTGATTAGAAGTGACACAAGATACAGCTGTGTGGAGAGGGACCAGATTGAGGGGAAGAGTGAAGTGGTTGGGTGTGAGAAGAGGAGGAGTGTGAGTAGTAAAGTAGTGAAGTTTAGTAAGGTGTCTGTGGAGAGGTGAAATCTGGGGAAGGGAGTATGAAGGTAAGTATGTGGGGAGAGTAGAGTTAAAGAAAATAGGAGTGAGGTATAAGTATGAGGAGTGGAGTGGAGTAATGGGGAGAGGTAAGGTAAGTAGTGTAGTGAGAGTAGTAGAGTATAATATAAAGATAATAGTAGGTAATGGTGAGGTAAGAGTTAGTAATCCCTCCTATGCCCAGGTGTTGTGAAAATATCAATTCCAGATAATGGAAGTGAACAGGTTTTTTGTAACTCTGGCCCTGCTGCTGAAGGTAACTTGTTTTGTCTGTATCTGCCTGGTCTGAGTGAGTTAGATTGACTCAGTTACTCTGTAGTTGTGTTGTTTTAGGTCTGAAGTTCTGATAGTTAGGGATGTCTCCAGTTTGGGTTGGGTCACCTTAGTGTTTCTTCATTGCCTGCTAGGTGTTTGGGTGTGGTGAGTGTGGTGGGAGTGGTTACTTGCCTGAACATTGCTGGGTTTGGTTCTCTTTGCTTGGTTTTAGAGAAAGCAAAGCAATCTAATCAAATCCAAAAAAATCCCATTCATAGGATTTATTATTTTAAAAAATAATTTAAAAGGTTTTTCCTCTGGATTTCAAACTCTGGGTCATTTGTGGCCCTTGTCTTCGCTTCTCTTTTAGTGGCACTGCCTGCCTGTGCCTTTTTCTCCGCTACTTCCCACAATGCCCCTGAGCATCCTTTATAAATTAAGTCTTTACCAGCACCTATCATAAGGTTGACCTTGGAAGAAGTCTCGCCAGACAGAAGAGCAGAAGAAAGACCCCCCCCAGAGAGAATAGAAGCCATTGAAGTAGTAGAGACTAGAAAAAGTATAATATAAAGTAGACTGATCTTCCCCTTTGACTCCCCTGGAATTAGAAAAAAGTTAATTAAGGGAAGGTGGAAGGGGAGGGAAGGGAGGGGGAGGAGAAAACAGGAGACTTGCAAGATTCTGTTATCATAGCCTATTTCAATTGAAACCAAATTAAATTATAGGGCACCAATGGCAAACCTTTTTTGGCTCGTGTGCCATAAGTGGGGGGAGCGCAGGGGGGTCGTGTGCAGGCATGCCGCATCCATAATGCGATGCGTGACCTCCCAGTGCAAATGTATTATTATCTGGTTATCTTAGGGGTTTTTTAATTTGTTGTGTCTGTTTTAGGGATTTAAAACTTATATTTATATTAGCTTTGTACAGTTCTTTTAATTGCATTTTAACCTCCTCCAAACTGTACATACTTAACTTTTTTATTGTATTTTGTGATATTCTCTATGGGCTGTACACCGCCCTGAGTCCCTTTTGGGAGAGGGGGCGGTCTAGAAGCACCAAATATAAATAAATAAATAAACATGCGAGCACTACAGGCGTGACTCCCCCCCATTTTTGCATGCTTTTTTCGCCCTCCCCAGGCTCCAGAGGCTTTATAGGAGCATGGGGAGGGTGAATACAGCCTCCCCCCCCCCCGGAAGCCCTCAGGAGGCTTCAGGCACCTTCAGGAGGCTTCCCTGAAGCCTCCAAAGCAGTCAAAACGACCCTCCGAGCAAACCAGAAGTCCGTTCCCGAACTTCCGGTTTGCCCGTAGGGCTGGTTTTTTGCACTCCGGAGGCTTCAGGGAAGCTCATGAAGCCTCCGGAGGGCCCCCGGGGGGGCGGGGGAGGCTCTTTTCGCCCTCCCCAGGTTCCTATAAAGCCTCTGGAGCCTGGGGAGGGAGAAAAATGGCTTTTAAAAAGGGTGAACTCAGCTGCCCTGACAAATGGCTCCGTGTGCCACAGGTGGCACACGTGCCATAGGTTCGCCATCACCGTTATAGGTGATTCCAAACTTACAACAGCTACTGAGCCCAAAATTTCTGAGCATAAGTGAAACATTTGTTAAGTGAGTTTTGCCCCTGTTTACGACCTTTCTTGCTACCCCTGTTAAGTGACTCACTGCAGCAGTGGTGGGTTCCTACTGGTTCCACCCACTTCAGTCGAACCGGTAGGGGTTTGGCGGTATGGGGCGCTGGAACCGGCAGTGACCCACGCCTGCCACGCCCCTGAACCGGTTCTCCAGGCGGTGCCTACATTGGTGTCATCTTGTTTTTATGTACATGCACAGAACAATTTTTGCACTGCACATCCGCGCGCAGCATGAAGTTATAGCTGACTTGAAGGGAACTGGCGGTAGTGCCTGCCGGAACCCATCCCTGCACTGCAGGTTGTCAAGTTAGTAGCACACTTGTTAAGTGAGTCTGTCTTCCCCATTGACTTTGCCTGTGAGAAGATCGCAGATGGGGATCGCATGACCCCGGGACAGTGCAAATGGTCATAAATATGAGTCAGTTGCCAAGCCTCTGGATTTGGAGCACATGACCAGGGGAATGCTGCAACGGTCGTAAGTGTGGAAAATAGTCATAAGTCCATTTTTCAGTGCCGTTGTAACTCTGAACTGTCACTAAATGAACTGTTGCAAGCTGAGGACTACCTGTATTCAATGTGCTACAGCCAAGGCAACCTGCTTGAGTTTCTTTCTAATATTTTCCACCTCCCTGAGTTCAACATAAGGATCTGTAGTTGAGCCTGTTTTTAAGGGCTTCTGGATGACATCTCCCAGGTTGTCACAACACACCTAAGAAAAGGGTGCGACTTATAAGACACCACCACGATGCGGCAACGAGCCTGCAGGTTGGGGTGCCGTAGCTTAAGCATGTGGGCAGCAGCAGATACGGGAATATTTTCTGTGAAGCTTTCATCAATGAATGGCCTGGGGTTTTTTGCAGCCTGACGCCACCACTTACTCTATTATCACCAAATCCCACAACCACGTTTCAGGGAAGAGCATTCTGACAGTCTCAACAGGCGCCACTTCTCCACTACCTGAAAGACCAACTAGAACGCCAGGACCGAAATGACCCATCGATCCATGAAGGAGTGCTGCGGGTGTTCTAAAGTAAGCATCTAGAAGAAAAGAATATGAGAGAATTTACATGTATTCCACCTTAACAACTGTAACAGAAGTTTTAGGCTCAATTGTAGTTGTAACTCGAGGACTACCTGTAGAAATATTTACTGTATAACGTTCTCCACCACTAAAGGTAAAGGTTCCCCTTGGACATATGTGCTAGTCATTCCCGACTCTAGGGGACGGTGCTGATCTCCGTTTCAAAGCTGAAGAGTCAGTGCTGTCCGAAGATGTCTCCGTGGTCATGTGGCCGGCATAACTAAATGCCGAAGGTGCACAGAACGCTGTTAACTTCCCACCAAATTTTCCTACTTGTATTTTCACATGCTTTCGAACTTCTAGTTTGGCAGAAGCTGGGACAAGTAATGAGAGCTCATTCCATTAAACGGCACTAGGGATTCGAACTGCCAAACCTCCGACCTTTCTGACCCTGCCATTTAGGATACCTTTGTATAATTTTAAGAGCCTTGCTTCCAAAGAACAACAATCAGCTGCCTATGGAGATTCTCAGTCTCTTAAGAGTTAAAGCGTAATTCTGTTCAGAACTGGAGTTGATATTGATGAGTTGATAGTGGTGAAAAAGTCACAACAATTACATTGTACATCTTTCGACCGGCAACCTTTCGTTTAGTGACTGCTCAAAGTTACAATGGCACTGAAAAAAACTTTTTCAGAGATTATGCCACTAATGAAATAATCTCCTGGTTTGTAATGATTGCTTGGGTCTATTTCACTCTGCCTCAGAGTTAGGAGGCATTTGGCTTTGAGCATCCCACAGACTCCCCGTGGCCACAAAAGCAGCACAAGTAGAAGAAGCAGCAACATGACTTCTTTTCCTGACTGATCCTTCTGTGTGATACCTTTGCTATCTCTGTGGCACCTTCTCTGTGATTACAAAGAATGAGATGAAGAGTTGGAAGGAACCAAAATCACTTCCAGGACAAAGTTCTCTAGAAAAATATACACAGCCTCTGCTTGTCCTTAATCTTCCCCCTCCCCCCAGATTTTCTTTCTGCCTGCAGAACCATTTATACACCCAGCAGTTCATAAGACTCCACTGAACTTTGCTTTAGAATCTGATATTGACCTCATAACACGTTCTGACATGCTTGTGTCAAATTGCGGAAAGTTTGCAGAAAGGTCTCTTGGGTCGTAGCAAAAAGTCAAGAAATAAATCACAGTTATTTGGATAACTGCAAGGAACAGGACCATCAACTCTCTGAATATTGAACGAGTCAACAAACAGCTGCCCAAAGGGAGAACTCACATATGAGGCTATAAATTTGAAAGATGGTCCAGTGATTGCGATTGGAGAATTTGGCACCAAATCTTGCCAATACAACACTTGAGAAAAGTCAGAGTCAAGAGAGATTAAATAGGCTATTTTTCTAGGGAAATTTGGTAATAGGTAGAATCACTGTTTTTCAGACTTAACAATTGTTGAAGCAGCCTCAGGGTGGCATGATCAAAATTCAGACGCTTGTCAACTGGGCCATATTTATGACAGTTGCAGTGTCCCAGGGTCATATGATCACTTTTTGTGACCTTTTGACAAGCAAAGTCAATCGGGAAGCCAGGCTGAATTTACAACTGTTTTACTAACTTAACAACTGTAGAGATTTACTTAATAACTGCAGCAAGAAAGGTCCTATAGTGGGGCAAAACTCACTTAACAACTGTCTCACTTAGAAATGGAAAACATTTGGGCTCAATTCTTGATTGTAAAGTGGGCCGCGGTGGCTCAGCTTGCTGAGCTTGCTGATCGGAAAGATTGGCAGTTCGGCGGTTCAAATCCCCAGTGCCGCGTAACGGAGTGAGCTCCCGTTACTTGTCCCAGCTCCTGCCAACCTAGCAGTTTGAAAGCATGTAAAAAATGCAAGTAGAAAAATAGGAACCAACTTTGTGAGTGAGATGGGCTATAACTTTGGTTCAGGCATAAAAGCCAAGCTGCAATACTAAAGGCCCGTAAAATCCTGGTCAAGGCAATAGTTCCTCCTTCTGCCGAGAAGGGGTATGCTGAGATGACATATGGTATTTTTATCTATAGCAGGCTGACCCAGACGGATGTATCCTGTTGTTCACTTCTGCTTTCCACCCCAAATGCAATAGTTAGAATGTGATAAGGTCTGCACAATTCTTGAGATGCGTGTAACTCTATTTTCTGTCATTAACTGTAACCAAATATCTGTATGAAGCATTTTCCAGTTCCTCTTAGGACCATATATGTCAAATGTAAAACCCCGTTAATGTACACGTAATTTGGGGTATATAACCCTGCTTTTCTCAACCCTTCGGGATTCAAACACATTGTCCTATTTTGTGACGTTTGAACCTATGCATAATAAACTGTTTCCTACACTGAAGTGCTTGGCCTGTGTCCTTCCCTTTTCCTACTTCATGGGAAGTAACCGTGTTACTTCCCAGCCACATGACCATGGAGATGTCTTCGGACAGCGATGAATGGCTTTGGAACAGAGGTGAGCATTGCCTCCTAGAGTTGAGAACGACTAGCATATATGTGTGAGGGAAACCTTTACCTTTACTGATCGTAAATCAAAGACTACCTGTGTTTATCATTGCTATTAGAGTTACTCTAACCCTTTTTTCTGGAGTGGAGTGGACTGGAGTGGAGTGGGAGGGAAGGGAAGGGAATCGAATTGAATAGAATCGAATCTGGAAGGGACCTCTAGTCCAGGCCCCTGCTCAAACAGTAGACCCTATACCCAGGATGGTGAACCTATGGCACACGTGCCACAGGTGGCACGTGGAGCCATTTGTCAGGGCACGCCAGGCGTTGCGCTGTCAGCTGATGAGTTCAGTCTTTTTTAAAAGAAGCCCCTCCAAGACTGAGTGGCTGTGGCTACCGGCACCTCGGTTCAGCCAGCTGACTCCATCGCTGGCCATAGGGGGCGAACAATTGCCCCCTGTGGAACGGGCACGCAATTTGGGAGTCCTCCTAGATGCCTGGACGACCATGTGGCAGCCGTGGCAAGGGGGGCGTTCCACCAGGTTCGCCTGGTGCGCCAATTGCGCCCCCTTCTGGACCGGGACGCCCTACGCATGGTCACTCATGCACTGGTGACGTCTCGCCTGGACTACTGCAATGCTCTCTACATGGGGCTTCCCTTGGGACGCGCCCAAAGACTGCAGCTAGTCCAGAACGCAGCCGCGCGGGCAGTCATGGGGAGTACTAGGTACTCCCATGTAACACCGCTCCTGCGCGAGCTGCACTGGCTGCCTGTGGTTTTTCGGGTGCGTTTCAAGGTTTTGACCACCATCTTTAAAGCGCTCCATGGCACAGGACCTAGCTACCTGCGGGATCGCATCCTTCCACACACATCCCTGCGGCCAATTCGCTCTCACAGGGAGGGGCTTCTCCTGGTGCCGTCCACTAGGCAATGCCAACGGGCGACACCAAGGAGTAGGGCCTTCTCTGTGATGGGCCCAACCCTCTGGAATGACCTCCCCCCCGACATTAGAACCACCACCGACTTCCGCTCCTTCCGACAAAAATTGAAGACACACCTGTTCCGATTTGCTGGCCTGGCATAATTATAATGTCTACCTCCTGGCAAACATATTTCTTACTGGTTTTTTAAGGGGATTGTTTTTTAAATTTAATTTATAGGATATTTGTTGGGGTTTTAAATTATTTACTTAGCAGTACAGTTCTTTAAACCTTTTTATCCTCCTCTTATCTATTTATCTACTTAATAATTTTAATTATTTAATTTTATAGCCATTTATGATGTATTTCTGATATGGACTGTACACCGCCCCGAGTCCCTTTCGGGAGAGGGGGCGGTCTATAAGCGCTTAGTAAATAAAATAAATAAAATTAAATTAAAGCCATTTTCCGCCCTCCCCAGGCTCCAGAGGCTTTAGAGGAGCCTGAGGAGGGCGAAAAAAAGTCCCCTCCACCCCCACCCCCCGGAGGTTTTCCGGAGGCTTCAGGAACTTTCCTGAAGCCTCCGGAGGACTAAAAACGACCCTACGAGCAAACCGGAAGTCACTTCCACTTTGCTCGTAGGGCTATTTTTAGTCCTCTAGAGCCTTCAGAGAAGACTCCGGAAGGTCCCTGAAGGCTCCGGAGGGCTTAATCCGGCCCTACTAGCAAACCCCATTCCCTCCCCACTCCAGGGGAAGATTACGGCAAAATCCCCAATTCCCTCCCAATTAGCTGGGACTCGAGAGGCAGAGAATAGTTGGTCAGAAATGGTATTTAATGGTTCTCCGAACTACTCAAAATTTCCGCTACCAGAGGTGGCACACAGAACTCTCTCTGTGGGCATCCGCGCCATCGCCAGTTGCACTTCTGGGTTCTGTCACGCCCAGGCACGTCAGCCAGCTGGCCTTCGCACATGCGTGAGATGGAACTCAGAAATGCAGCTAGCGGCTGTGTGCCTGTAGCCAGCCACTCTCTTCCAGGTTTCATTGCACACATGCACGAAGACCAGCTGGCTGGCACACATGTGCATAATGGAACCCGGAAGTGAAGCTGGCTGCCATGCGCATGCGCACTGGCCAGCTGCTGTCTTCTGGTTTTCGGTGCTCTGCCGTGCACGCTAATGTGCCAAAAAGGTTAGCCACCACTGCTTTAGAACGAAGCCATGAGAGCATTTTATGTTATATTTCCAGAGCGCCTATCCTACACATTCAGCCCTCCGTGGATCAAATACTTACTGCGGTCCAATGCGTAAACAATTGTATAATGGGGATGGCATATGTTTGGCTTTCGTATTTTAGCGCTAGTAAAAACTTTTAAACCCAAGCCCTGTCAAAGGAATGAAGAAGTCAGAGTGAAACATTTCAGAAAGCATGAACTTTCTTTTTTTAAAGTCCAAGGTGAATGCTAGCGGTAAAATTCCAATTTTCTTGCAGCTGAACTCAAGTCTTGTGACTTTTCCAGCAATTGCCTGGAAATTATTTACTTCTGTAAATCAACTAGTCTACAACCCTGGGATTTCCTGGTGCTGTTATCTAATCAATCTAAGGTAATGACTCAAATCAAATTCAGTTCTTGGAGTTTTTTGGGAGGGGAGGCATCCATCAAGTGATTTTGGAAATAGTATGGGAGGAGTTGATCCTCACCTGTATCGAGGTAGATTTTTCAGCCTAAAATATAATCCTGAACCTCCAGAAGTTTTCTGGCCTTCTATTAAGCCAATCCAAACTTACTTCATTTTTTGAGATCAGCTAAGCAATTTAGTTCTTATCAATTGCTTTGTTGTTGTTGTTAGTTGCGAAGTCGTGTCTGAATGATCGCGACCCCATGGACAATGTTCCTCCAGGCCTTCCTGTCCTCTACCATCCTCTGGAGTCCATTTAAGCTCACGCCAACTGCTTCGGTGACTCCATCCAGCCACCTCATTCTCTGTTGTCCCCTTCTTCCTTTGCCCTCAATCTTTCCCAGCATTTTAGGCTCTTCTCCAGAGAGTCCTTCCTTCTCATTTGGTGGCCAAAGTATTTGAGTTTCATCTACAGGATCTGGCAGTAAGCCTTGCTCTCCTCTAGGACTGACCGGTTTGATCGCCTTGCAGTCCAAGAGACTCACACGGATCGTCTCCAGCACCAGAGTTTAAAGGCCTCCATTCTTTGGCACTCAGCCTTTCTTATGGTCCAACTTTCACAGCCATACGTTGCAACTGGGAAAACCATAACCTTGATTATAGGCATCTTTGTTAGCAAGGTGATGTCGCTGCTTTTTTAGTATGCTGTCTAGATTTGCCATAGCTTTCCTCCCCAGGAGCAAGCTATCGATTGCTACCCTGCCTCTATTCAAACCAGGAAACTGAGCTAAGGGTTTCTGTCTAAATCTCAAGAAACTTCAAGACTAAAATGAGCTTGAAGAGGGAGTGACACATTATTATAGAATAAACCGGAAATTTCACCTTCCAGAAGCAGCAGAGAAGCTCACCTTAAGAATTTTGGAAACATCGGCTTCCTCATAAGAAAAAGGGATAGCGTGATAACGGATACCATCCACTTCAATATTTTCCATTTTGATGCATGGCTTTTGGTTCCATTCATCATCAAAGTATAGGTCACGTGAAGAAGAGTCTGGTAGCAATGCATAGATCTGAAAAGAGAGACATTGCAATTCGGTAAATCTGCCCATCTCATGCGGGATCCCCAGAGAAGAGCAACAAAGGTGATTATGGGACTGGAGGCTAAAATCTATGAAGAATGGTTGCAGACATGCTAGACTTACCCAGTTCCTTAGTTCTAAGTTGCTTCTCTCCTTGATTAGTTTCCACCCATTGCTTCTTGTTCTACCCTCAGGTGCTTTGGAGAGTAGCTTGACTGCCTCTTCTTTGTGGCAACCCCTGAGGTATTGGAACACTGCTATCATGTCTCCCCTGGTCCTTCTTTCTATTAAACTAGACCTACCCAGTTCCTGCAACCGTTCTTCATGTTTTAGCATCCAGTCCCCTAATCATCTTTGTTGCTCTTCTCTGCACTCTTTCTAGAGTCTCCACATATTTTCCACATCGTGGCGACCAAAACTGAATGCAGTATTCCAAGTGTGGCCTTACCAAGGCATTATAAAGTGGTATTAACACTACACGTGATCTTGATTCTATCCCTCTATTTATGCAGCCTAGAACTGTGTTGGCTTTTTTGGCAGCTGCTGCACACAGCTGGCTCATATTTAAATGGTTGTCCATTAGGACTCCAAGATCCCTTTCACAGTTAGTACTACTGAGCAAGGTACCACCTATACTGTACCTGTGCATTTCGTTTTTGTTGCCTAAATGTAGAACCTTACTCTTTTCACCATTGAATTTCATTTGATTAGATAGTGCCCAATGTTCAAGTTTGTCCAGATGTTTCTGTATCTTAAGCCTGTCTTCTGGAGTGTTGGCTATTCCTGCCAGCTTGGTGTCATCTGACTTCATAGGTTCTCCGTGTGACTCACCTTTTCATGGGAAAGCTCGGTTTGAGGTTTCAACAGAAAGATACTCTGGTCAACCGCATGGAAAGCACAGAGGGAGCCAGGGGAAGCAGCAAGATGGAGTTGGGTTTTCTGGCCTGGCAGGCCTTGTTGATCAGAGAACCACAGTCTGGCCTGCAAACATAAAGCAGATCTTTGAAAAGGGCTTTTTCTTCTGCTAAATGGAATAAGAAATGGAAAAACAAGACAATCCAGGTAGCCAAGAAGGCCCAACAGAGACTCCATTTCCTTAGGAGGAATGACCTCCTTTTACTGGTTGACAATAAAAAGCGTCCTCACTTATTGCATCACGGTATGGCATGCCGGTCTGATAACTCGCGGGATCGCATCCTCCCACATACATCCCTGCGGCCAATCCGCTCTCACAGGGAGGGGCTTCTCCAGGTGCTGTCCACTAGGCAATGCCAGTGGGCGGCGCCAAGGAGTAGGGCCTTCTCTGTGATGGGCCCAACCCTCTGGAATGACCTCCCCCCCGATATTAGAACCACCACGGACTTCCGCTCCTTCCGACAAAAATTGAAGACTCACCTGTTCCGATTAGCTGGCCTGGCATAATTTTAACTGTTACAACTGTTACCTCCTGGAAATATACTTTTAACTGGTATTTTAAGGGTATTGTTTTAAATTTAATTGATTTTAGGGGTTTTAAAGCCATATTTATATTCTTGCTGTACAGTTCTTTTAATTCTTTAACCTCCTCCATATTTATATTTATTCACTTATTCATCTGTTTATTTATTTAATGAATTTTACTGTGGATGATTTATTTGCTGTGTGGACTGTACACCGCCCCGAGTCTCTTTTGGGAGAGGGGGCGGTCTAGAAGTGCGAAGAAATAAATAAATAACAAATAAACCACGGATAGAAAAACATTACAGAGGGTGGTGAGCACAGAACAAAACATTGTGGGCTGCCCCCTGATGCCCCTAGGTGAGATTGCTGCCTTAGAAGAGAGAGGAAAATCCTCAGGGACAACTCACACCCTGCTCAGCACTTCTTCACCCTCCCACCATCGGGAAGGAGGAATGGAAGCATAGCCAGCTGCACAAAGAGGCTGAAGAAGAGTTTCTATCCATGGGCTGCCAGACTCCTGAATGAGAAATAACATCATAACTATGGAGTACGATGGACTTGCAGGGCCGGCTCAACGTGTAACATGTTCACACTGGTGTAATGGGACTGGGTGTTTGTTAATATGATTTACTGGGTTAGGGATATTTTTTTTCTTTTTCTTTTTGTCTTCACTGTGAGTTGTATTGTGTTGGGGGGGGGAGCACTGAGGGAGCTTAACTAATCTCATTGCACATATGTTATGCACTGACAATAATAATAATAATAATAATAATAATAATAATAATAATAATAATAATAATAATAACAACAACAACAACAACAACAACAACAACTCCGCCGTTGCCAGTCCCAAGCCCGGATGAGAAAGGAGGAGGGTTGGGGTCAGGTTGGCAACCTGGCCCCATAAAAAAAAACCCGCCAACCCATATAACATGGTGAAAGAAACAAATAAAAATTCTATACCGCATCGGTCGTCGCGCGGGTTAACAAGGGCCGCAGCGGATGTTGAGGTCCCTGGACATCCGTCGACAAGTGGGCTACAAGTGGACCAGCCAACAAAACGACAAAAATATAGTGCAGATGAAAACCGTGCCATAATGGCCTGTTATTACAACTCAGAGCCTGGGAAAAGAGGTTGTTTAAAGCGAATGTATGAATTATGGAAACAACAACATCCAGATTCAAATGTTAGTGAACAACGACTTGCAGATCAAAGGCGATTTATTACACGGAATAAAGTGTTTAGTGAAGTTGAACTTGAGGAAATTCAAGCAAATTGCAAAACTAAGAAAACAACATCACAAGCAGAAATAACTGATACTCAAGACACACCTAAAGGCATTGTAGTAGAACTCCCAGAAGAAGCTGTCGGGGAGGAAATAACAACACTATCACCAGAACCAGTTATCACTGAACCAACTGATGAACTAACTCAGAAACAAAAAGAATTGAAGGACAAGATCATGGAGCATTTTCTGCTTAATAAGGAACGGCAACGTTTACCATCATTAAAAACTGTGCCTAAGAAAATTTTGGCCCCTATCATGAAAATGGTTAATGCAGTGCTTTCAACAATTGAATCGGGATCCATCTTGGAAACGAACCAGTTAATGTACAGTGTAGCCGCAATAGTCACTAATGAACTAGGCATTAAAATCAAAGCACCTAGTTACACAACAGAAAAAGCATCAAAGCCAAAGTGGAAAATCCGATTGGAACAAAAAGTCAAAAAATTAAGGGCAGATGCTAGCAATTTGAAGAACATGTGTGAGCAACGACTTAGAAACAACAAAATTATAGATCAGCTAATCAGAAGGTATAGATTGGATACAAGAAACATCAATGAAGCTGTAGAGATTGTAAAACAGCAGATAACAGCAACAGCTAGGAAAATTGAAAGATATGAGGCACGAATCATCCAATACAAACAAAATCAGCAATTTCGATCAGACCAACGGCGTTTTTATCAAAGTCTTAATGTGAATGATGACACCAAAAGTCAAAAACCAGAAAAGCAGGCCACAGTTGAATTCTGGAAAGAATTGTGGGAAAATGCAAAGGACTACAATAAGGAAGCAAAATGGATACATGACTTTGAGAAAAGCATTGGCAACAAACAAATGCAAGTATTAGAAATAACAACTGAGATGGTCAAAAATCGAGTAAAAAAAGTAAAGAATTGGACATCACCTGGAAAGGACCAATTACATGGTTTCTGGCTCAAATATCTGACCAGTTTACATGCAATATTGGCCAGGCAACTGAATGAGATTTTACAAAATGGCCAAATTGATGAATGGTTGACAACTGGAAAAACATACTTGATTCAGAAAGATGCAACTAAAGGAACAATACCTGAAAACTACAGACCAATAACATGCTTGCCAACAACCTTCAAATTACTCACAGGCATTATTGCAGATAACATTATGGATTATTTGGAAACAAACAACATCTTGCCAGTAGAGCAGAAAGGCAACAAAAGAAGGAGCAGGGGCACAAAAGATCAGCTCCTAATTGATAAAATGATATTAGAAAATTGTAAGAACAGAAAAACGAACTTGAATATGGTCTGGATTGATTACAAAAAGGCATTTGACTCATTGCCACATAGTTGGATCATAAAATGCTTAGAAACAACTGGCATTAGCAAAAATATTACATCCTTTACTGAAAAGGTGATGAAACAATGGAGAACCGAGTTGGCAGTAGGGAATGAGAACTACGGAATGGTTAATATCAAGCGAGGAATTTTCCAGGGTGATTCACTTTCACCTCTTCTCTTCATCATCGCGATGATCCCACTATCAGTAATCTTAAAAAAAATGAAATTAGGCTACCAAACAGCCAAAGAAGCCGAAAAAATTTCGCATTTATTATATATGGATGATTTGAAACTCTATGGAAAGTCAGAAATAGAAATCCAATCATTGACAAACACAGTCCGAGTATTCAGCACCGATATTTCAATGAAGTTTGGCATGGAAAAATGTGCCACTGTATCCATAAAAAGGGGCAAAATCACTGCGTGTGAGGGAATTGAAATGCCCAATGGCCAACTAATTAAATGCAATGAAAATGAAGCCTACAAATACTTAGGCATTCTGCAGTTGGATAACATCAAGCATGGAGAAGTAAAAACTATTGTCAGGGGAGAGTACACCAACAGAGTTAGGAAAATTTTGAAATCTAAATTGAATGGTGGAAATACAATCAAGGCCATAAACACCTGGGCAATACCAGTTATAAGATACACAGCTGGTATAGTCAACTGGACACAAGCTGATTTGGACATTTTACACCGAAAAACCAGGAAACTAATGACAATGCACTACAGTTTACATCCACGTGGTGATATTGATAGACTATACCTACCCCGGAAATCAGGTGGCAGAGGATTATTACAAGTGAAGCAAATAGTTGAAGAAGAAAAACATGCACTGGCTGATTATTTAAAAGAAAGTCAAGAACATCTATTAATCGAAGTAAAGAACAAAAATCTATTGAAGGCCCAACAGACGAAACAAGAATACAAAAAAGATGTGATAAAATTAAGAATGGAGAGTTGGCAGAACAAAGCATTGCATGGCCAATTTCTGGAGAAAATAAAAGATAAAGTGGACAGTGAAAAAACTTGGTTATGGTTAACAGCAGGTACATTAAAGAAAGAAACAGAGTCACTAATCCTGGCTGCGCAAGAACAAGCTATCCGCACAAATGCCATTAAGACCAAAATCGAAAAATCCTCTGATGATGCCAAATGTAGACTTTGCAAAGAGGCTGATGAAACTGTTGACCACATACTCAGCTGCTGTAAAAAAATCGCGCAGACTGACTATAAAATGCGGCACAATTCAGTGGCACAAATGATCCACTGGAATTTGTGCAAAAATTGTAATATTAAAACAGCAACAAACTGGTGGGAACATAAGCCTGAAAAAGTCATTGAGGGTCAGATGGTCAAGATCTTGTGGGATTTTCGCATACAAACGGATAAAATACTGGCGCATAATACACCAGACATCACACTGGTTGAGAAAAAGAAGGTTACAATCATAGACATCGCAATACCAGGTGATAGCAGGGTCGACGAGAAGGAATATGAAAAAATCGCGAAATACCAGGACTTAAAAATCGAAATCCAACGATTATGGCACAAACCAGCAGTGGTAATTCCAGTGGTAATCGGCACACTGGGTGCTATTCCAAAAGCACTGGAATTACATTTAAAACAGTTAAAACTTGACAAAATCACCATGAGTCAAATGCAAAAGGCCGCACTGCTTGGATCCGCACACATATTACGAAAATATGTTACGACATCCTAGGCCCCTGGGTAGGGCCCGACTAGTAATCAATGCCAAATCCGGCGAAACAACTGGCCGCTGTGATACACTTCTGTTGATGCAATAATAATAATAATAATAATAATAATAATAATAATAATAATAATAATAATAATAATAATAATAATAATAATAATAATAATAATAATAATAATAATAATAATATTTAATGCTTCTAGACCACCCCCTCTCCCGCAAGGGACTCGGGGCGGTGTACAGTTCATACAAAATATAACAGGATACAATAAAATTAAATTAAATATGTACAGTTGACAATTGACATGGAGGAGGTTAAAATGTAGTTAAAAGAACTGTACAAAGCAGATATAAAATAAATTCAAACCCCTAAAAACAAATACAGTAAATTAAAAAACCCTAAAATAACCAGATATAATACATTTGCCAGGAGGGACAGTTGAATTATGCCAGGCCTGCTAGTCGGAACAGGTGGGTCTTCAGTTTTTGCCGGAAGGAGCGGAGGTCAGAAGTGGTTCTAATGTCGGGGGGGAGGTCATTCCAGAGGGTTGGGCCCATCACAGAGAAGGCCCTACTCCTCGGTGTCGCCCGCTGGCATTGCCTAGTGGCCGGCACCAGGAGAAGTCCCTCCCTGTGTGAGCGTATTGGCCGCAGGGATGTATGTGGGAGGATGCGATCCCGCAAGTAACTAGGTCCTGTGCCATGGAGTGCTTTAAAGATGGTAATCAGCACCTTGAAACGCACCCGGAAAACCACAGGCAGCCAGTGCAGCTCGCGCAGGAGAGGTGTTACGTGGGAGTACCTCGTACTCCCCATCACAGCCCGCGCGGCTGCATTCTGAACTAACTGCAGTCTCCGGGCGCGTCCCAAGGGCAGCCCCATGTAGAGAGCGTTGCAGTAATCCAGGCGGGACGTCACCAGCGCATGAGTGACCGTGCGTAGGGCATCCCGGTCCAGTAGGGGGCGCAATTGGCGCACCAGGCGAACCTGGTGGAACGCCCCCCTTGCCACGGCTGCCACATGGTCATCCATTGACAGCCGGGCATCAAGGAGGACGCCCAAATTGCGCGCCCGTTCCACAGGGGGCAATTGTTCGCCCCCTATGGCCAGCGATGGGATCAGCTGGCTGAACCGAGGTGCCGGTAGCCACAGCCACTCAGTCTTGGAGGGGTTGAGTTTAAGTCTGTTGTCCCCCATCCAGACCCCGACGGCCTCCAAACACCGGGACATCACTTCGACAGCCTCGTTGGGGTGGTTTGGAGTTGAAATATACAGCTGAGTATCATCAGCGTAGAGGTGATACTCAACCCCAAAACCACGGATGATCTCACCCAGCGGCTTCACATATGTGTTGAACAGGAGAGGCGAGAGGACCGACCCCTGTGGCACTCCACAAGTGAGTGGCCTCGGGGTCGACCTCTGTCCCCCTGTCAACACACATTGCCTCCGGTCGGAGAGGTAGGAGCCAAACCACCGCAAAACGGTACCTCCGACTCCTATCCCCTCCAACCGGCGCAATAGGATACCATGGTCGATGGTATCAAAAGCCGCCGAGAGGTCTAATAGGACCAGGATAGAGGAACAACCTCTATCTCTGGCCCTCCAGAGATCATCAACCAACGCGACCAAGGCCGTCTCTGTGCTGTGCCCGGGTCGGAAGCTGGACTGGCGTGAGTCTAGATACTCGGATTCATCAAGGTGTCGTGGAAACTGCTGCGCCACCACATTCTCTACAACCTTCGCTAGAAACGGAAGGTTGGAGACTGGACGATAATTAGCTAGCCCCATTGGGTCGAGTGAAGGCCTCTTAAGCAAGGGCCTCACCACCACCTCTTTCAAGGCGGTTGGTAAGGATCCCTCACCCAATGAGGCATTCACCAGGCCCAGAAGCCAGCCTCGGGTCACCTCCCAAGATGCCAGTACCAACCAAGAGGGACACGGGTCCATTAAACATGTGGTGGCTCGCAGCCGTCCACGCAACCTATCTAAATCCTCGGGGGCAACAGAGTCAAACTCCTCCCAGGATGGTCTCACAAGACTCGCTGTTGGCGGCCCGTCTGGTCCACTGATCCGCTCCGGATCTGAGCGACTTTGTCCTGCAGATATTCCCCAAATTCCTCTGCTCTGCCCTGTAAGGGTGCCCCCTGTGTCCTCTGTGACAAGAGGGAGCGGGTCACCCTAAACAGGGCGGCAGGGCGGTTATCCGCGGACGCAATAAGGGTGGCGCAATATCTACGTTTGGCCACCCTTAATGCCACAAGGTAGGTCCGCAAGTAGGATCTTACCTGTGTTCGATCAGATTCGGAGCGTGAGGATCTCCACCTGCTCTCTAGACGTCTCCTGTGGTGCTTCATCACCCTCAGCTCCTCGGTATACCAAGGAGCCCGGGTGGGTCGCTGCCGCAGGAGAGGTCGCAAAGGCGCAACCCGGTCCAAGGCCCCAGCTGCCGCCCTATTCCAGGCGGCCGCTAGGTCCTCCGACCGAGCGGGGGTCAGGGCTACAGGTAATGGCCCACGCTCCGTCTGCAACCTATCCGGCTCCATCAGGTGCTGATAGAAAGCAGTTTGTATCCAGTAGAACAAAAAGGAAATCATGAAAAATCAAGAGGAACAAAAGATCAGCTGCTCATAGACAAAATGGTACTAAAAAAATGCAAAACGAAGAAAAACAAATTTAAATATGGCATGGATTGATTATAAGAAGGCATTTGACTCATTACCCCACAGCTGGATTAACACCTGCCTGGAAAACTTTGGAATCAGCAAAAATATCTGTACATTTTTGAAAGCAAATATGAAAAAATGGAAAACAGTTCTAACAACAAATGGGCAGAACATTGGTGAAGTCAACATCAGACGAGGAATCTTTTAAGGGGATTCACTTTCACCACTACTGTTCAACATTGCATTAATTCAACTGACAATAATCCTACGAAACACAAAACTGGGATACCAAATCTCAAGCCAACATGGCAAGATGAACAATCTACTATAGATGGATGACTTAAATGTATGCAAAAAGCTCCACTGAACTTAAATCAATACTCAACACAGTTCAACTGTTCAGCAGTGACATCAAAGTGAACTTTGGACTTGAAAAATATGCTATATTATCCATGCAGTGAGGAAAAATGGAAAAAACAAAAGGAATAGAACTGGGAAATGGAAATATAGTGAAAGCATTAGCAAAGGATGATGGTTACAAGTACCTAGGCATATTGGAAGCAGATAACATCTTGAATGGAAAAGTCAAAGAGTCAACGCAAAAGGAATACATCAGGAGAGTCCACAAAATATTAAAATCAAAGCTGAATGCTGGAAACATAATTAAAACCATTAATACATGGGCAGTTCCAGTGATACGCTACTCAGCTGGAATAATCAACTGGACTCTGGCTGAACTGAAAAAAGTGGACAGGAAAACACACAAACTTTTGAATATGTACCACACTTTACATCCACGAAGTGACATCAACAGGTTGTACCTGTCAAGAAAAATAGGGGGCAGGGGCTATTGCAAATCCATCAAACTGTAGAAGAAGAAAAATGAAGTTTGAATGATTATGTGAACCAAAGTACAGAAAAATTGCTGCAGGCTGTGAAAACGGAGAATAGCATAAAAACAACAGAAACAAAGGCAGAATATAAGGAAAAACAGCTGGATGACAGATTAAATAGATGAAAAACCAAAGCTTTGCATGGACAGCACTTGAAAAGCATTGAACGAAAATGTGATGACAACTTGTCATGGACATGGCTTAAGATGGGGAACTATCAAGAAAGAAACGGAAGGTTTAATACTGGCTGCCCAAGAACAAGCACTACAAACTAATGCCATGAAAGCGAAGATACAAAAATCCACTGACAATCCAAATTGCCGACTTTGCAATAACCGAAACTGTTTCACATTTAATATGTGAATGCAGCAAAATCGCACAAACTGATTACAAAGCTAGACATGACCGAGTTGCTAAATTAATCCACTGGTCATTATGTAAGAAATATGATTCATCCGTATCCAGAAAGTCAAGGGAACATAAAGTGGAAAAAGTTATCAAAAATATCATATCTCCCCTAGTCCTTCTTTTCATTAAACTAGACACACCAAGTTTCTGCAACCATTCTTCATATGTTTTAGCTTTCATTTAAACATCTTTGCTGTTCTTCTCTGCATTTTTTTAGAGTTTCAACATCTTTTTTACATCATGGCGACCAAAACTGAATGCAGTATTCCAAGTGTGGCCTTACCTCACTTAGCTCAGGGGTCCCCAACTCCCCATTACCGGACCGTGGCCTATTTGCAACTGGGCTGCATAAACAGTGGGCCAGTGTGTGCGCAAGTAAGCATAACTTGACTTGCATGGGCAACGGATCATTCATGCATGCATGAACATGCTGCCCCACTGCTCAGGCAAGTTGAGCTGCGTGCCTGCCACTTGTGTGGCCCAATTCCTCTCTCCCCCTCTGCTCCATCAGGCCACCAAGCCATAAAGATTGGGGACACACTGATCTAGCTCATCCTTCTGCAGCCTGTAAGTTCAGCCATTTTGAGACGCGACTGTCCAGCCTTTTCTTAAAACTATCCAGAGATCGAAAATCCATAGGTGGAGTGCTCCATTGTTGTTGTTTTTCTTATATTCAAATCAAACCAACTCAATAGATGCAGGCAAGGATGTAAATGGAGACTGGTTAAGGAGCAGTAGTAAAAAAAACAACAACCGTGAGTTATACATTTATATAGGGTAGAAAGCACTGGATTTCTTTCCTAATCCTGCACTGTAACATCAGATGAATCAGGACTGATTGAATATAGCTCAGGATCAACAAGTCCAATTCTACAGATGTGCAGATCAATATTTTATTTTCTACATGCATAC